>JAUESO010000302.1:0-57248 GCA_030914385.1 Drosophila antonietae
GTGTCATCTCTTCCCCAACTTTCTCTCCCTCTAGTTCTCTGTGCTAATTGGAATATTACTTACTTTAAGGTTCTGGCCACTATCAACTATTCGAGCAACTTTGTTTTCTAGTTCGAACTTTTGAACTCATTTAAAAAAAAAAAAAATTAAATACTTGGCCAAACTCAAAATGTAAATAAAATATATAAATATATAGTAGTATATATTTCCGTTCATTTGTTGAGCAGCACATAGAATGCCATAATTTTCGAGTCGCTTTTCCGAATATCACAAATTCACACTTAGACACAGATTGGGAATATATAAATATAGATATATATATATATATGTGCATAGATATATATATATATTTGTGAAATTTATTAGCTGGCCAAGCGGTTGCTTGGCATTTGTTTACGCGCCGACAATCCCAGCTGGAAACTCTGGGCAACCAACAACAATAACAAGAAAAAGAAGAAGAAGAGCAGCAACAAAACAATAACAAAATTAACTGCTCGGCCCGGCATAAATTGTAATCAAAATTCAAAGAGAGCTGGATAAGGAGCAAATCTCTGGAAACGCTACAAAATGGTAAGCTAAATGGAGAGTAAAAAGATCTCTATGAGCAGGAGTCGAGAGCAGCGGAGAAGCAGCAGAGAGTAGTTTCTACTGCAGCAGCAGCGGTAATGGAGTAGCAGAGCGCAATAGCAGCAGCAGCAAGAGCAGCGAGCAGGAGCAGCGAGCAGCAGCAGAGAGCAGGAGCAGCAGGAGTACTAGCAGCAGCAGCAGCAGCAGCTGTAGCACTACTTAATGCAGCATCTTTAAACATTGTCCTGTTGTCCGCCATTTGATGCAGCGCTGATAGCAGCCATGGCCTCCAACCTTTAATGGGTGTGTGGAGGAGGAGCAGGAGGCCAGGCTGCAGCCTCAGCCTCAGGCATTGGCACATTCAATTTTTCATGCCAAGCCAGGCTGTTGTGCTGCAACAACATGCTGCACACCAACACAACTATATATATATATACACATATATATATATAGTAAATATATGCTTATGTCTCAGTTGCAGCGCCTCCTGCCTACTGCTGTTAAATGGCAAAAGAATTGTGCAGCATGCAACAAACCCGCGTCGCAGTTGCTGCTGCTGCTGCTGCTGTTGTCCATTTTCGACAATTTGTATATTCCGGCACACACTCCTCTACTATATATATTTATGGAGATATGTATATACATTCATGTATATGTATACTATTATTATTTATGAAAATTTTACGCCTTTTGCCAACGCCAACAACATTGAGAGAGGCAACGCGACGCGACGGGACGCGCTGCTGCGGGCGCTCGGGCGGCGGCTTCGAAAATTTTTGAATAATTTGCAGTCATAAAATATGCAATAAGCCAACAGCTGTTGTGAAATTGTTTTGAAAGCCGCGCCATCACATTATTTAAAGCGGCGACGTTGCCACCGCCTCATGCAACACATTCGATGCTGCTGCTACTCCTGCTGCTGCTCCTGCTGCTGTTTGTCCTGTCCTGTACTGTGGCTGGCTGGCGCCATTTTCGAGGATGCATTGCGCGATGAAGAAGAAGAAGAAGCCAACGAAGAAGAAGCTGGATAAAAAGCAACTCGTTACCGTCACAGCAGCCAGACAAAAGAAATCGAATTAAACATTAAGCCATAGCTTTATTCACACATACATTCAAAGCATGTTCAACACTCGATATTCATTCCCATTCACAATCCTTTAAATTCCATTGACTAATCGCTGCCTTTACATGCTCGCAAAATGCACCTGAACTGAAACGTTTCTCGCACCTGAATTTTGATTTGGATTTTGTTTTTATATTCCACATTTTAATTTGATTTGAAATCGGGTATGTTTTTATTTAGTATTGAAACAATTTCAACAATGCCTTGAATTAATATGGAATTTTATTTTCCTTCCACAGCCACCAAAGAGTAAGAAAGGCAAAAAGGGCAAGAAATTGCCAGGTGAGTTGAAAATTATATTAATTAATAATTAAATACGTTTGTTTACTATTGAGCTGAACGTTATATATATTGTATATATTTACTATATCTTTAATACATTTTTGTTTTCTCTACTATTGGGAATGCATATTACAAGTTCTTCCGATCGCTTCCAGTCTCTTTATTTTTCTCAGCAGCAGTAACCGAGCACAGCCTTCAACTTCTAATGCTGCTCTCTTACTCATACTTACTTATTGCAATAGCAAATAACTGTTAATTGATTCTCGGTGTCTTTCACACACACTCTGAGAAAAGACTCAGACAAGGAAGCAATTCCATTGGTTCTTTGTGTATGCTCACTTACTTATTCCCCGCTTCTTTACTGTTTGAACGAACGTTAATCGTATTTCGACCTAAACGATGTTCGCTAAAAGAGCGTCACACGATTAGCTCAACTCAAGGCGCTCAGCCGAAGACCCACACGAAAAGAACCGAAAGCTGCTGCTTGGAGCGAGAGCGAGGGAGTTTGACTTGAGCATAAATAGTTAAACGGTAAACTGTTATTTGCAAGCTAGGCTTATTGCTCTTTGCTTTGCATTTGAGTGAGAGCTTTGCATTTGAGTGAATTATGAATTTGTGAGAGCGGACATTGTAGCGCACTCTTCACTCTCCACATCATGCTCACCCATATATAAGCAGCAATTAGCAGAATAATATCATTTGGAAAGTGAATCCCAGAGGCAAAAGGTCGTATTTTAATTGTTTTCCACGAGAGCAGGAGAGGCGCAAGGGTTTTCTGAAAACAATAGGAGAGAATACCTCTATTAAGCATTAGAATTTAATACATTAAGTAGATAGAAGCAATGCTTATTGCTAGAATAATAATAATTAAAATTAATGTAAATTATAGCTAAGACTTACTTTTTATAGTAAGTGAACATTTCTAGAATTTAATTATGACTCTAGTTTTTCACTCCGAACCGGAGATTTAGCTGAAGTAGATATATTTAACTTAAGCTTAATATTGTAGAGTTTTTTTCTTAGCCATAGATCGGCTACTTTGAAGCTATGCAGATCCAGTCCAATAATTGTTTTTAGCCTTGCTGTAAAAATTGTTAAATGCTCGCAATGCAATCGCCGGCGCAGATAGCATAAAGATAGTTAAGTACCAAACTCGGAGCTGCGGTAAGTAATTAATGTGACTGGGTAAAGTTGTGCACGCCCGGCGAGCCAGTGGGTCGGTGGGTTGGTGGGTCGCTCCGGTTCCGTCAGTTGGGCAGCACAACAATTTGTCAAATAATGATAATCTGAGGCTTGGTCAGCAGGAAAACAGAGTGTGACAAGTGGCGTCCATGTTGGCCACATGCTCAATACAATTTAATTGTGCAAGCGCAAACCAAACGCAGCGCCACATGCTCCACTGCAGCAGCAGCAGCACAGACTCCACACACACACACACACACACACACACACTAGAGGGGGAGAGCGGAAAAAAAGACGCACTTAATTTCCACGAGTGAGCAAACCAACGGCCTCTAACGCACATAATTGTTTCTATGGAGGATGTTGTTGGTCCTGGCTGAAGCTGGGCCAGCGGCAGGATGTGGCAGCCGAGACGAGGCGAGGCGCAAGGCAAAGCAAGGCCCGGCACCAGCCGGTGAACGATGCCAATTACACAAACCAATTACACCAGGAGCTGTGCACATGCGGGCGCACGAGGCGCATTCCTAAAATGCGCACACACAGAGAGAGGAATGGGGAGAGGGAAATGGGACACACACACACACACACACACACATGCCTTAATGGGCTGCATTCTTATTAAATTTCTTTCAAAAACTTTAAAGCTTCATTTAACTCATTGCAGTGCTCATCGATGGCGTGGACACGTCCGCCATGACGCGCGATCAGCTGGAGGCATTCTCGCTGCGCCTCAAGGCCGAGATGGATCGAGAGCGTGAGGAGCGCAACTATTTCCAGTTGGAGCGTGACAAGATACGCACCTTCTGGGAGATAACGCGCCAGCAGCTGGGTAAGTGAGCACATTTAGCCTCCTCATGAATGAAGTCAATTGCATCATTGCATTCCATAGAGGAGGCCAAGTTCGAGCTGCAGCAGAAGGACAAGGAGATTGAGGCCACACAGGATTTGGCCGACATCGATACCAAGCATATTATGCAGCAGATGAAGCATCTGCAGTTCGAGAATCACAGCAAACTGGGTGAAGTGCGCGCCGAGGCAATGACCCAGCTGAAGGTCGCCCAGGAGCACCATCTGCTCCAGGAGCTGGAGCTGCAGACGGACAAGCGTCAGCTGCGTCGCATTGTGCGCGAACGCATCGAGATGAGCGACATGCAGCATCGCCAGCTGGAGGCGCACTTCAACCAGCAGCTCCTGTGAGTATCCAATGCACACAGTTGGTGATAGAAATAAATCAATCTACATCTCGTTGCAGGGGAGCAACGTCTGCAGTTCGAGAGCGAGCGCAAGGACAACGATCGCCTGCACGACGAGAAGATGAAGGAGCAGCGCAACAAGCTGGAACTGTTCTTCAATTCGCAAATGTTCGAGGTGGAGGAGCGCAAGAATCAGCAGATCAAGGATCTGCAGGACCATCACGATCTGGCATTCAATGACATGAAGAACTACTATAACGACATCACCCTGAACAACTTGGCGCTGATCGGCAGCATGAAGGAGCAGATCGAGCAGCTGCGCCGCCAGTCCGATCGTAGCGATCGCATTGCTGCAGAGGCCACCACCGAGACGCGTCGCCTCAAGGAGCCGCTCGAGCATGCCAAGACCCATCTGAAGGAGCTGCAGCGCAAGCTGGAGTTCTACGAGCGCGACAAGCTGCAGCTGCAGCGCCTCAAAAAGAGCAACACCATACTGGAGAAGAAGGTGAAGAGCCTGATGTGGGAGTCCGAGACGCTGCTGCTGCGCAACGATGCGCTCGTTTCGGAACGAGCCAATCTCAAGGCACGCTTCAATGAGGTCATTGTCGAGCTACAGCAGAAGACGGGTCTCAAGAACGTGCTGCTCGAGCGCAAGATCGCAGCGCTGCTGCGCGAGGACGAGAAACGCGGCATTATACTGCGCAAGACGATCGCATCGTGCGCACCTGAATTTGCCGATAAGCTGGAGAACGTGGAGAAGACCGTGAGCGATGTGGTCGATGTCAAGAACCAGACCATCATCGATCTGCGCTACGAGCTGGCCAAGGCCTGGAAGGCCCACGACGATCTGCTCGAGACCTACGAGTGCAAGCTCAAGCAATATGGCATCCCGACCGACGAGCTGGGCTTCGAGCCAATACGCGAGCGGGCCAACAAGCAGCTCTATATCTGTGGACCTGCCGGCATTGTCACCGAAAATAAGTAGACAAGGGCAAGTGCGGGGCGGAACGAACGAATTGATTGATTACGGGTGGGATAAAGGCAGCTAAAAGCAAAAAAAAAAAAAAAAAAAATTGCAGAAGATTGAATTCAATTTTGTTTATTCAACTTTATGTCGTGTACAAGTATATATATATATATATATGTATATATATAATATATGTAGATGTGTATATATACATATATAGATGTATGTATATATGCATACATATATAGATGTATGTATACACATGTATATATATATATATATGCATGTATATATAAACATCTGTCTGCGCAGATATGCAAGTATATCAAAAGAAAACGTATAAAAAAAAATATATGTATATATATATTTATATAGATTCGAAATTATATAGAGAAATTCAACTTTGTGCAAGCGAATGTAGTACATCGAACGAATGTAAGAATATAATAATAATACTAAGGCGTTGTCATATTGCCGTCGAGTTCATCTAGTTAGATACATCGATACAGATAGTTAGATAAATAGATAGATAGATAGATACATTTTGAATGAATCGTCTTTAAGCCTATTGTAGTTATTTTAGTATTTAAATTAGTGAGTATATATACTAGTATCTCGTATCGTATCGGATATTGCTTCAATCAATAAATTGGCGTTAACTATATATGTATATGCGTACATACATATGTTTGTATATGTACCTAACTGTATTTTAGCATTAACTAAAACATGATAACATTAGACATTTTTACGTATGCTAAGTACTCGGGCTAACGGAATAAAATGACAAAGTGGCAAATACATGATATAAATTACATTAATTGTGTATCAACTGAGGATATAGTACTTATGTAGTTTCAGTTTCAGTTGCAATTTGCTTAGATTTCGTTCATTTCGTTTTTCTTGTTTTTGGATTCGATTGAAATTTTACAAAATTTTCCTATATGTTTTTGGTTTTCCTTGTTTATTTTGTTTACATTTTTATTATATTTTTGTTCATTTCTTTTTTCCTTTTTTAATTGGGTTTGCGGTTTCACTTATTTTTCAAATAGATATCACAATAAAGTTTTGCTTCTTGTTGCGGCTAATGCGGATTTCATAGGTTCGTCTCTGTTGGGTTTCAAAACATTTCTATTTATGTAGATCAATCCATTCCAGCTGAACTTTAGCTTTCGTTTCATACTGTTCTCAATTGAGTTGGCGTAGTTCTTAACAAATCAAATGATTTCAACTATAGATTATATATATATATATATATATATACTATATATACAATATACGGAATACAATATTATATTACTTTGTTGTTAATACTACGTGAATATATATTAGATATATATGTAGGTGTGTGTGTGTGTGTGTTTTTGTCTGTGTTTGTTTGTGTTTGTTTTACTGTTGCTGCATTTTGTGCCATTGAGTGAATGAGTTTGTCTTTGTTTTGTATTCAAATTTCATTTGTTGCTTTTGAATTCAGAGTCTAGGTACGTTTCTTTCTTTTTTTTTTTTTTTTTTTTTTGTTTATGCTTATTTATCTTGTTTTTTGTTTGTTTTGCTCTTGTCATTTCGAAATGATTTGCATTCCAGTCACCACAAGGAATTTAACTTATATTTAATTGAATCTATATTAGTTTAGGTTTCTCTTGAGTTTCATCTAATTTGTTTTTGTTTTTGTTTTAAATAAAGATTTCAAAGCGATCACAACGGTTTACCTCACAGATGCGTGTGGACACATGTCAAAAGTGTCCATAGAAATACATATTTCTTATTATTTTTGTTTTTCTTTTTTTTAGTTTCAATAATTTTTCTCTTTTTTTGTTTTTAAATCCCTTTTCTATTGCTATTTGTTTCTCATATATTTTTTCGTTTCAATATATATATATTTTTGTTTTGCTAAGCTTCCAAATTGTATTTGTTTGATTGGCTTTTCTTTTTCATTTAGTATTTCATATATAAATTTATAATTTAAAATGTATTTAATAAAAAAATTACTCGAATCTCTTGTGTGTTTTGCTGTAATTATTGTTCAGTTATGTTTAGGCTTCATATATATGTATGTGTATGTACTGTGTGTGTGTGTGTATGGCACATTAGGAGTTCTTAGCTGTATAAATATTTATCTGTGTCTAAGCCTTCGTTTCCTCATATTTGTTGTTAGTTCATTTTCGTTTTCGATTTCGCTTTTGCTTTTTAGTTACATTAAAATGTCACAGTATTTTGGGCAGTTGTTTTTTTTTTTTTTTTGTTCAAAACAAGTTCAATTTGTTTTCTTTACAGTATTTCATGTTGAATTTGTTGGGTTTTTTATTGGACTATTTTTTTTTTTTCGATTGAAAATTTGTTTATCTAAATGCTTTTTTTTTTTTTTTTGCTTTTCGGTTTCCTTGTTTTCTTTTTTTTTTTATATTGTTTCAGTACTTTTACGAAGAAATTCCTTGTATTTAATATGTTTAGTTAAAATTAAAGATTGACTAACATTTTGTTTGTAAGGCAATTTGTTCGTGTGTGTGTGTGTTTTTTTTTCTTTTGTTTTTTGTCGCTTTGCTCAGATTCACTTGTATTGTATTTTTAATCCAAATTAAATTTAGATTTAGATTCAGTTCATTCGATTTCGAAATTAAATTATCATTATTAAATTAACATTAACTACGCCTAATTACCAATTTAATGCAAGTGTATACAACTATGTGTTACAAGTCGTTCCAAAAAATCAGCGTTGTATAGAGTGAAAGTTGTATATAGACGCTATATACTCTCGATAAGTGTATTAGTGTTTGTGTGTGTGTGCCTGTTCAAGTGTAAGTGTATGCATGTGTGTGTGTGTAGCTTAAGAGCTATTAAAGGTATGCATGTAAGTATTTATATAATTAATAAGCATCAGAGAGATGTACGTAAAAAGTCGCACATGAAACAATGAATGCTATGTCTAGCTATCTCTTACTAGGCGTCAGTGTGTGTGTGTGTGCATGTGTGTCATGTGTGTGTGTGCACATGTGTATCAGTGAGATGCAAATTGAAAGAGATGGAAGTATAGAGAGCACAAGTTTATGCTCATTATACGGTGGACTTATTTCCAGTGATAGACATCAACTGATGCGCTCGGGTATTTGAATTTATAGCAGTTTATGCTCTCTTTGGTAACCGGATGTTATCCACTGATGCTTGTGGCTTAGAAGAATTTGCCGTGTGCGAAGGCATTGATTAAACGTGGCGTCTGCTCGGAAATGCTGCATAACTCCAATATGTTCTCGTTACGTGCTTCCGAATATGCCATGGATCCATGCAGCTGACGCAGACTCATTATAATGAATCTGCAAATGAGAGATTATTTAATATTGTCTACAAATTGGTGAGTTTGGAGAGAGGGGGAATTGAATAGAGAGCGTGTGGCAATTTACTTGGCTTTCTCATTGCGCTTTTCGCGATACTCGTCCAGCCGCTTGCAAAGTTGTTCGGACTTATTACGTTCATTCCCGCGCGTTCCACACGGCACCAGCACGAGGAAAACATCATACGTCTGCTCAGTATCCAACAGCGCATCGTCGACAATGTCGGTCAAAGTCTGTTTGATTTTCACCACCTTTTCGTTCTCACAAACGGCTTTGGCATCGTCCACCGTCATGGTTAGAGTCCAGGGTAAAGTTTTTAGCTTTCCACTCTTGTCATACCAAATGCGCACGTTTACTTTAGGATCGGTTTTGAAGTAGGCAAAGGCCAAAGCAAGCACTGCATCAATATACTTGATCGAGCGGTAGCGTCCAACAAGATACTCTGGAGGAGCAAATCAAGTGTTAGCCAATACAAAGTCAAGTGGTTCAATTACAAATGTTTACGCACTGCCCATGTAGCACGCCTCCAGATTCATTGTTATATGAAGCCGCAAGCCCAAAGGTTTGTTGAAGCCAAATGACTGTTTGTACAACTTATGAAGAATGCTGGACGGCTGCATTGAAACAACTCTCTTCGTAATCTGCGATGGCACAAAATGATATTTAATTGAATTTAGAATAATATAATCATATCACTCACGATCTTATTGTGCTTATATCCGCGTGAATCCTGCAACAGCAGCCGTATTGGCTCCACGTTGGCCGCACGCAGCTCTGAGAGATCGAAGAAGCGTTCTGTGTAGCAAAATTGGGCTGTGCGACTCGACTTGTTGAGTTTGAGAAATGCAGGCCAGCTCTGCAGCATCTGGTCGTAGCTCATTTTGGCCTTGAGCAGCTTGACAACATTCAGATCCGTGACAATGCGACGCGGCAAGTGCTCGTAGCAGAGCGACAGTTTCTGGATAAGGGGCAGGGCGGTTTCTGCGTTTTGGGAGAGGCGCAGCTTGGCAATGCCCACAATCAACTCCTTGCAGTGTGAGATAGGCTCCAGATAGTCGGGCCAGTTGATGATGTCCTTGTTAGGTGCACTCAGCACGCGTAACGCGGCCATCTTCTCATCATCGAATTCGGCGGTGGTGTAGTGGCATCGATGCAGGAGGTCGCGATGCTGGGCCGAATTACAATCGCTCAGCGACCACATATGCAGCAGCTTGTCCAATGCCTGCATCTGATACCACTCCAAGACAGTTTTGCGCACGGTGCGATTGAAGGGCGTCTTGCGGTCCAGCAGCTTTTGAACCTGATTCACGAAGCTCATGAACAAGAACAACGCCTGGGATGTGCGCACAAGTGCTGGAAAGTAATCGCGCACCGCTTTGCGCTGCTTTTCATCGGAGCACGTAGAGAGGTAAATGGCCAGAATGAGTATCGCCTCATCGTGGCGAGGCAAACACTGATCATTTGCTGCATCGAGCACCTCTTTCAGGCAATCGATCAGCTCCGTATCATTCACTTGTCCGCATAGCTCTTTCAGTGCCGCAAAGTGGGTCTCCGCAGTCAGGTCAAATATTGTGGGTGCATAGACTGGCTGCTTTATTACGCCTAGGTAGCAAAAACGGCGCAGCTTATCAATGGCCGAAGGAGTAACTGCAGGAAACGAAACAAAATAAATAATTAACATAAAATAAACAAACGAAAACAAACTCGAATATGTATGCATGTGTGCAAATTCATGTACAAGCATATATATATATATATATATATGTGTGTTTTCCGTACTTACCGTGCATCATTGTGCCCTCCTCTGCCGACTCCAACTCCCGACTGACATTCGAATTCACATCAGTTTGTTGACTCGATGCAGTTTTTGCTGTTGACAATAATCGTTTCTGCATAGCGCCAGGGCCGGAGCCACAGCCCTGGTTCGTGTTGATGGCTGCAATTGCTGCGGAATTTTAGGTGCAGATGTTGCAATTGATTTTAACTTGTCTTAACACCACACACTAAGAACTTATGAGCACGTTAATTTGTTATTTTAAAGTATTTACATTTAGTAAACTAAGAACATGAATAATTTTTCAAGACTTGAGCGAAGTACAAGTTATCGATGGCATCATCGCTGAATGTCATCTATCGCAATGTATTCGTCTCATTACACAAGTGCACTGTGAATGTGTGCCGCAATATTCAAATTAGACAACCATGCACACAGCTGATTATTATTTTTCTTATCATTAGAGCTATCGATATGTTTCGATGTGCGATAAATGTGCTGCGCATAGGAAATGAGAATTTCTCATTGAGAAGTGATATTTGAATGATATATCATGTATGTAATAAATTAATTAAACTTGTTAAATCAGAGATAATTTCAAATATGTAATATATAGTTATGAAAATATTAGTTTGTCTCTGTTCGCATCATACACTATTGTACTATACAAATATTAAAATAAAACAGTTTGAAATGATTATTGGACTTTGAACATACATATAATATTAACCAGTAAGCATACAAAAAATAAAATACAGAGTAAACCTCTAACGTCCCTTTGCCAAAATGGCTTAAAGATTGATTGCTATCGATAGTAAAATTTAATTTTTTAGCGATGTTTAATATCGATGCGGCGCTAATTTAGTGTTTTGCCGGCGCGCATGTTCTCTCGTGCTACGAATTTTTGTTTTCATTGAACGATTCTGTGTTAGCAGCGCCTTGGCCCTTGCCATGTTGCGCACACATCTCTTCCAAAATGTGCGCCTGCATCTTCAATTGCATCGCGCTGCAATTGGAGCTGCCATTGCTCCGCCATCGGCACGTGGATGTCTACATTATGCAATGCCAATAATCAGCAGGGCGAGAATGCCTGCACTGCAGCCTCCGGCACATGGCTACACCACGACAGCAGCCATGCCTGTGGCGCGACCCGCATCCACGCCCAAGAAGCGGCCACTAAAGGTCAACGAACGCGTCGCCACCCTCGAGGAGCTGTGGACACAGCTGGAACAGCACTATCAGCAGCACAGTGTGCTACGGCAAGAACACTGCGAACGCCTGCTGGCGGTGTTGGACGCACAACCCAGAAGCGCGCAGCACACACTAACAGCCGAGCAACTGCATTTTCTACTGGGCGCTTGTGTGCCTGAGCTGCTGCCCGTGCTGAGCAGCAGAGAGCGCCTGGAACTGTTTCGCCGCCTCTGGCAGCACCTGGTGAAAGTGGAGCAACCATCCATGTCACACTATTACACTCAGCTGCAGATGCTGTTTCAGAACCAGCTGCCGCTGGACGACCATCGCGCACTGCTGGCCGAGATCGCCACCTACAACGGCGTCGCGGATGCAAGCCTCTATAGCGCTCTGCTGGATGTTGCCGGTGCCAGTGGGAACATGCGACAGGCTACCGAGCTGCTGAGCGAGATGCGTGAGCGTAGCCTTGCCCTCTCGAAGCGCAACTTCCACGCCCTGCTGCTGGGCCATGCGCGCAGCGGAGATATGCAAGGCGTCGAGACGGTGCTCAGTAGCATGCGCGCGGCGGGCATAGCGCTCAGTGCCAGTACCCAGGCCTTATGCTTTGTCGCCTACGTGGAGAACTCAGAGCTGGCCAAGGCGCGTGATCTGCTCCGGCAGCACGCAGGCAGCTTCAATGCAACGCAGCTGGTCCAAATGCTATGCGCCGTGCTCGCCCAGCCGCAGGTGGACGTGCAGCTAATGCAGCAGCTAGTAACGCAGCTGCCCACGGACTATGTGAACGACATCGATGTGCCGACGGCCATTAACAGCCTATGCATCCAGCTGCTCTATAAGGATCAGGCGGCGTTGATGATTCAGCTGGTCGGGCTGCTGCCGGCACCCAAGTTCAACGAGAAGCAGAATATCGATGGATATGCGGTGTACCTGCTGCAGGAGCTCTTCCGTGCACACACCCCGCTCGAGCAGATGCTGCAGTTCGCCCAACAGTTGCGCCAGCGTGGTCAGAATCCGCGCGCTCTGGAGGTGCTCACCGAGTTGGCGCTTCGTCGCAAGCCTGCCATTGCGCTTAGCTGCCTGGAAGCGCTTAACGCCGCGGGCGAGCCACTGCGTCCGCATTACTTCTGGCCTTTGCTGCTGCAGGAGCACAAACGCGGTGGTGAGAGTGGCGTGCTCCAACTGCTGGGCGAGATGCATCGCCTGGGTGTGGAGTGTGACGAGCCGACGCTTCGTCAGTATGTCCTGGTCAATCTGGGGCAAACGCTGCAGGAGCCGGTGCAGGCGCTGCAGCAGCTCGAAGCTGTGGGCGTGCGCCCTTCCCAGGCGCTAATTCATGTGATCAGCCAGCTGTTGCAGCAGCAGCTGGATCCGAAGGCAGTGCTCGATCTACTGCAACTCTATCCGACACGCCTCCAGCTGACGACGCTGCTCCAACCACTGGTCGCGCTGGCGGTGCACATGAGGGCGAACAAGCGGTATGAGCTCTTCGCCCAGCTGACGCAGGCGCTGCAGCGGCGCTCACTACAGCGCCAGGATGACTTCGTGGGTGCGCTGCTGCTACAGATGTGCGGCCCACAGGCGCGACTGCGGCAGGAGCCGGCTGCACTGCTGCGCTTCCTGCACGAGATGCAGCGCCTGCAGCTCCAACTCTCTCCGGCGGCAGCTGAATCCCTCCTAAGCCTGGTCAACAACGACAACTGCGATGCGGAGACACGCCAGTCGCTGGCCAAGGCGCTGCAGAAGATGCGTAATGTGGAGCTGACGCTGCCCGCGGATACGGCCTTGATCGTTGGCGGCTTCATTAAGCATCCGCGCGACATGTCGCGGGAGGAACTGGAGTGCCATCTTATCGAGCTGGAGGCCAAGCAGCTGAATACGCGTGGCGTACTGCGACGCCTGCTGCAGCTGAGCGTGCGCGATGGCCGCCTGGAGCGGGCGCTCGAGCTGCAGGCCAAGTGCGAGGCGCTACATGTACAGACCAGCGCCGGAATGCTGGCCGCCATCTTCGATCTCCACATCAAACTGAAGAATCTGCCACGCGCGCAGCAGAGCCTGCAACGTCTGCAGAGCGCATATCCAGGTGAGTCTTGATGAGATTACAGCTCGTATTCCCGTAGATTCATTACTGATATATTTATTTGCAGCTTTCCTTGTGGATGAGCACAAGCTGATTGATTACGCCGCTCTGCTCGTGGAGCAGGGTCAGCTGGAGGCGGCCAAGGAGCTGCTGCAGCAGCGTGCCGCACAGCATAAGATCAATGGCGGCGATTATGTCATCAAGAATGTCTGGCAGTTGCTCTCGAATGTGGCCAAAATGGCGGCCAAGGAAACTGCAACCGGGTCAGCAGATACGCCAGCCTCCACGCTGGAAATGTTCCAGTTTCTGCGCAAGCTCGGCTACTGCCAGACGCACAATGCACTGCTGGGTCCTGTGCTGCGAGAGTGGCTGTATCGCGGCGATATAGATGGCGCCGTGGCGGAGTTCCAGCGGCTGGCCACGCGCCACAATCACACGCCGCTGCAGTTCGAGCTGTTGTCGCTGTTGGTGCGGCTGAGCAACGGCGACGAGACGGAGCTGGCACGCTTTCCGGGCACAACGAAGGAGTCGGCGCAACAGCATCTGGTTACGGTCACATCGACAGTGAGTCGGGTGCATGGCGCGGCCAATATGAATAGTGCCTTGCTTCTGGCACTGGCTGAGTCGGGCACGGAGACGCAGCTGCGTCGCCTCATCATCAATCCAGAGTTTCGGCTCAATCATGAGCTGCTGCTGAAGAATTGCGAGCACCTCGGGCAAGAGGGCGCTGTGCGCACACTACTGCGTCTAGCTCGTGGCGTTCGTGGGCTGCAGCGCACCATTGACGAGCAGCGCATCTACGACATGCTGCTCTCCCAGTTCATCAAGAGCAACAACTATGAGGGCGCCCTAGACCTCTATGACCGCCTGCAAGCTGACGACGAGCTGAAGATCTCTCAGGAGTTCATTCGAAATCTGGTCAAGCTGCTGCAGCTGAATAATATAGAGATTCCTAGCAGCATTGCTATGCGTGCTCAGATTAGATAGGATCACATTTCTATACATATATAGATACACTTTTAACCTTAATGCTGTTATTGTTAATTTTATTTTTTGTAATAAAATAAGTAAATTTATACTTTAAATGTATTTATGCAAATATGATAATTGTGAGTTGAGCGCGCATAAAAATCGTTAATCGTGAATCGATATTGGAAGGTGTCATCACTCAATTGCTGGAAAAGTACCGTTTGTTTACTTGTGGGAAATCCATATGAATCTATGTTGGTACATATGTGTGCAGTGCGAAAGGCATTTGCATAGCTTTCCCAGCTAAATCTCATTTAACTAGATCAAATCAGCTTGATATGTGTTATTTTGTATTTGGAAATGACTACCATTCGCAGTTTAAGTGGATTCAACAAACGCCTAGAGGCTGCGGAGCATAAGCTAATTGTTCTGGAGTTTTATGCTCCGTGGTCCACGCCTTGCAAAGACATCGATGAGGCGGTTAAAGCACTCGCCCGCCAAAATGCTGGCAAGGCGGAAGTCATACAAATTAATGTTGATAAATTTGAGGATTTGGTGGACACGTATCGGGTGCGCAGTAAGCCAACATTTGTGTTCATCAAGAACAAGCGAAATGTATATCGCGTAATCGGCGCCGACGAAGAGAAGCTGAAGCACACGTTGCTCGAGCTCTGCAAGTAAACGGGAATCTGAAGACGCTGGCGTCGTTCCAATGTTTTTATTATATGTATGTATGTATGTATGTATGTATGTATGTAATTTTATTGTAATTGTATAACATTTAAGCAACATCTTGATATAATTTTAATGCAGACAATATTAACTTTAAAAAGTTGTGACTCAATTAAATATTAACAAACATTTTATATGACATGCATTGTTTATCTTATTTGACTAGAAGCAATGTATATGTATGCATAATTATTTTTTATTTATGTTTATGTAAATACGTTATACTGCAAATACGTACAAACGCTCAACTCTTCTGTAAAATAATTACAAATTATGAATTCTGATAAGTGCAAAATAATTTTTTCAATTTAAAATCGAATTGCGCGGCAGCTATGCTTTAAGTGGTATTATCGATAGCACATGAGTGTTATCGACTAGGCTATCGATGTTATAGCGCAGCACTAATTCAATGCTTAACCCGCGCACATATTCTATCGCAATACGATTTTTTGCTTCATTTAACGGTTCTCTGCTGGCATATGGCTACATCATGGCGAAAGCCACGGCAGTGGCACGATCCACATCCACGTATAAGAAGCTGCCAGGAAAGGCTGACGAGCGTGTGCCAAAATTCAATGAGATGTGGGCGCAGCTAGAGCAGCGCCTGGCTGTGTATGCAGGCTGCTCCCTGGCTGGCATTGCTATTAATTCCTACTTATATATTTCTTGTGCCTATCAAATAATTGATGTAAATTTTTAGGACACAGTCGAATCATCATAATTTGAGGATTGAAGTTTGAGCTGTAACAATCTTTTCGGACATGTAATCTCCGTAGTAGGCGTTGCTTTTTTCTATAAGCAAATTAGTAGACATCGACCAGGCCTTGAATCCATTTGTAATCTCAGTTCGTATGTCAAAATACACAGCAATTTCGAATACGTAGATGTATACGTACGTACACACACTATTTAAACTAAACGTGCTAATTTAGAAACCATTTAGGGAAGCACACTGTAGAGATTAACTTTCAGTGGAATTGGATATCCGCAGAATCATCATAGAACGTACCAGCATTATGGACTGCCAAGACAAAGACCCTGCAGAGGAGCCTATCACAACTGGAGAGAAAGCCGTGGCCATTAACACATCCATGACAACCGAATCGGCATCGATTGACGAACTCTTTGATTTCATACGGGAAGCCCCCATAGGTGACAGACACGAACCAAAAGCCAGTGTCAGTGAACAAACCATAACCATGAGCGAAAGCGAGGAGCCCATGGCAAGCTCTTCTTTCACCCTTCCCTCGATTGATACCCCAAGCAACGAAATAAATAATAGCTTGGTGGCCGTTGTCCAGCGCAGCGAATTCGCCAAACTCTTGATGCGCCTGGGCGAAGAGGGCGACGGCGATGCCAATCAAATTGTGATGGAGCTCCTCAACTCTAAAAAGCAAGCGGAGAAGGCTACATCGGTAATTGAGCGCGTATCTGAGAATCTTATGCTCGTGCTACGCACTCAAACCCTTGCTGAAGCAGGCATCATAACAGGCAACGAGCGCTATCGTTCCTTTAAATCTGTCCTGCAGAACTATGCCAAACTCTATGCGGCTAAGCGATTCATCGAGAAACTCCCTATGCTGGGACTCTCACCACAGCCAAGCCATAGCCACGATCAAGATCAGAACGAGAACGACAAAACACTGGCCCGCATGGTGGCCGACGAAGTACTGCAGATCCCCGAGCTGCTGCGCCAGCTATGGGACTCCCTCGAGAAAATGGAGTTCTTCAATGAGGACACTGCATACAAAGTTTACTTAGAGGCTCGCCGTCATCCACAGGCAAAAATCCTTCGTGAACTGATGTTAACCCGCATTTCGCGTGTCTACCTTTGCATTGTGAGCTCTGCATCCTTTCTCGACTTCAGCGAGCACGAGCTAATCCATGTGCTCAACAATTGCTATCTCAGTGTCAACTCCGAGATCGAGGTAAGTCAATATATATATTTATATGTAACGGCTATCTTTATTGATTCTTTATGATCTGCTCACAGATTTTCCTCTCGGTCATTCTCTGGCTGGAACATAATTGGTACGAGCGTAAGAACTGCGCTGAGCGGGTGTTGAGTGGAGTCCGATTCGGCCTGATGCCCACCTGGTACCTCTATACTCTGGATAGAACAAATCGTTGCAATCACTTTGCCAAGGTCATCTATAGTAAAGGAGTGCAAGCCCTTTTGGAAAAGGGTCTCGAGTAAGTTATGCTTCAGACAATTATTGTTATGTCTATTAAATCGAATCCTTTCATTACAGAGAAGCTTTGGCTTTGCGCTATAAGAATGCTGGAGGCATCAGCTCCAGGAATGATGTGGATGTCCCTTTGCCACGAGACTGGGTTGCTGATCCCGAGTGTCGCCATCATCATAAGTGTCATTGCGAGCGATTTGTTTATCCAACATATGATGTGTTTAAGGACTATCTAGCTAGGATCATTCGATCCGCACCAAATTACTGGCGCACACTTCGACCTGCCCAGGAGGTTTACCGGAAGGTACTCAAGTGCTGTGCTCCTCCCTACCAGACACAGCGACGAAACTGACCATATCGTTGACTTCATTTGTCTTTTTTCTCTACACCGAACAAAATAGCTCCCAAATTTATTGTTTTACCTTTTCTGGCGTGCATAACTGCAAATCATTTTAAAGTGTTTAATAAATGTTGGATTACGTTGGGAATCGTTGCATTGTGCCAACTCCACTTCGAAAGTGGTTCGGACAGCAATTACACACCTTGGATATTGCAATAAAATTTAAGTGAAACCAGCTTCTCACAGCTGACAATTGTATTGAATTCACTAATCGAATGCGTTGTTAAATTATTAACTAAGTTTATTTATCAATTACTAGAATCAAGTGATGTAACTCTCCATATAGCTATGTATATCTATGTATATCTATGCCATGCTGATCTCTGCCTCAAGTTTGAATAGTTGAAGCGATGCAATTTGGCTTTCAGATTTAAAGAGAAGTCGGTAAGTATTGAATTTGAAATTTGAAACATTTATTAAACACTCTAAAATGATTTGCGATTAAGCATGCCAAAACAGATGAAACAATAAATTTTGAAGCGATTACAATTCGTATGGAGAGGTGAGACAACTAATCCCAACGGTGTATGTCTAAGTGCGTTGATGTGTCTGGCAGGGAGGTGCGCAGCACTTGAGAACCATCCGGTAAACCTCCTGGGCAGGACGAAGTGTGCGCCAGTAGTTCGGGGCACATCTTATGATTCTAGCCAGGTAGTCCTTGAATACGTCATATGTAGGGTAAATGAATCGCTCGCAATGGCACTTGTGATGATGGCGACACTCGGGGTCAGCAACCCAGTCTCGCGGCAAAGGACTCTCCGTGTCACTGGAATTGGGATCTCGAGCATTCTTGTAACGCAAAGCCAAGGCTTCCCTGCAATGGAATAATTGAAGTTAATCGATCTGACGATAATTGCCTTGATGACGATAATTGAAATGATGACTTACTCGAGTCCCTTTTCCAAAAGGGCTTGCACTCCCTTACTATAAATGACCTTGGCAAAGTGATTGCAACGATTTGTTCTATCCAGAGTATACAGGTACCAGGTGGGCATCAGGCCGAAACGGACTCCACTCAACACCCGCTCAGCGCAGTTCTTACGCTCGTACCAATTATGTTCCAGCCAGAGAATGACCGAGAGGAAAATCTGTGAGCAGATCATAAAGAATCAATAAAGATAGCCATTACATATATATATTTGGACTCACCTCGATCTCAGAGTTGACACTGAGATAGCAATTATTGAGCACGTGGATTAGCTCGTGCTCGCTAAAGTCGAGAAAGGATGCAGAGCTCACAATGCAAAGGTAGACACGCGAAATGCGGGTTAACATCAGTTCACGAAGGATTTTTGCCTGTGGATGACGGCGAGCCTCTAAGTAAACTTTGTATGCAGTGTCCTCATTGAAGAACTCCATTTTCTCGAGGGAGTCCCATAGCTGGCGCAGCAGCTCGGGGATCTGCAGTACTTCGTCGGCCACCATGCGAGCCAGTGTTCTGTCGTTCGCATTCCGATCCTGATCTAGGACCTGGCTTGGCTGTGGCGAGAGTCCCAGCATAGGAAGTTTCTCGATGAATCGCTTAGCAGCATAGAGTTTGGCATAATTCTGTAGGACAGATTTGAAGGAACGATAGCGCTCGTTGCCTGTTATGATGCCCGCTTCAGCAAGGGTTTGAGTGCGTAGCACGAGCATAAGATTCTCAGATACGCGGTCGATAACTGAAGTTGCCTTCTCCGCTTGTTTTTTTGAGTTGAGGAGCTCTATAACTATCTGGTTGGCATCGCCGTCGCCCTCCTCGCCCAGGCGCATCAAGAGTTTGGCGAATTCGCTGCGCTGGACCACAGCCACCAAGCTGTTGTTGGCTTCGCTGTTGGGCGTATCAACCGAGGTTATGGTGATTGAGGAGCTTGCCATGGGTTCCTCGCTTTCGCTTATGGTTAGGGTTTGCTCGCTGGGACTGGCGGTGGGCTCGTTTCTATCACCTATGGGGGTTTCCCGAATGAACTCAAAGAGTTCCTCGTCGCTGCTTAGTTCATCAATCGATGGTGTTGCCGTTGGTGTGGGTGAGATAATTAGAGTTTTTTCGTCATCAGTTGTGGGGACCTTATCAGGGTCTTTGCTCTGACATTCCATGTTGTTGCGGTTTTAAATGCTGGCTCGAAGAATGTCCCGTCTCGATCGCGATGGCGATCCTTTTTTTCTTGGACAAGTGTGGAAGGTGTATAAATGGGTTCTACTTACTTATTCGTTTGTACATGAATAGTTTGGTTTTGGATAATCGTTTCAACTGACATTTGTCTACAGCCGTTCTCATGGGCTACTGGGACATTACTATAGTGAATTTATTATTGCAGGAAAAATTTAACTATGACAGAGAAAATGCTAAGGCCTACTAAGTTTTTATTTTCTAACCGCCGACGGAACTGCTGTTCAGACTGCTCTCGCTCATATGGAACTGGATCAAAATAATGAGATACGTTGTGGTGGCACCGACAATCTGAAATCGATATACACATGAGCTATATGAGTTTTAAGCTTCAGCCACGCCCACTCACCGTATAGAGCAACGTGCAGTTGACATCGAAGAAGCCCGCAGCGCTGAAGTGTAAACGCTGATGCAACAGCTGCAGCGAGAACTGAGTGATCTGAGAGGCAGAGTTAGCTACTGGAGTGAGTGGTCTTTGCAAATGAATCGACTTACTAAAGCATTTTGTCCATCGTTCTGAAGATCCGACCGTATGTGATGCAAACTCAAGGCCAAGCGTGTTGTCTGCAAGGTAAAAGGAAAACAAGGTACGTAAGGAGAGCTCTTGAGCACGTTCATCAACTCACAAAATATGAAACTCTTTCGCATAGGAGTGCCAGGATGAGCACATTGCTCAGATGTGGCGCTGTCCAGAGGGCGCTGCCCACGATTTGCATAAAGTCATAGGGCGAGGCGCCAAACTGGCGAAAGTTCAGGAATATCCAATAGCAGTTCGAGGTGATGGACAGAAAATCGTTGCCCAAATTGACCAGCATGGAGAGACCGTAGCAACGATTGAGCAGATCAACCAACATCCACAGGCTCTGATATAGTTTCCGGGCAGCTAGGAGGCGCTGCATGCAAGCTGCCGCCTCTGTCTCCATGTCCAGCTTCTCATTGATGGATTTGCAGATATATGGCGTGGCCTCCTTCAGCTGCAGGGAGTCGAGCATGCGCAGCAGCAGTTCCAGGCGCTGCTGCACAATCAGAATGACCGTGTAGATCTGAAAGTAGCGCAGGCCACAGACCAGCAGCGGCAGCAAGTAGCTCAGCCAATAGATCATGAATGTGATGTCCACCGTTAGCATTTTGGTGCACAGTATGAAGCCCTGGCTAACCACATAGCCGGAGAGCATATACAGTGCACGGCGGCCCAGCTGTCGACGCAGCTGTCCATTGTCCACGTCCAGCTGCAGCAAATTGACAAAGTCCAGATCGATCTGGCGCAGCTGGGCTACAAATTGAGTCTGCGCCTGCCGCTGCCAAAGCTCCTCCAGCAGAGCCGTAGCGTGCGCCAATCGAATGCCAACCAGCTGTATCGAGTCTACCGTATGGCCAATATGCGTGGTCTCCGTGCTCTTGCCGTGGCCATCTACACTGCGACTGGCGTCGAGCAGACCGTACAGCAAGTACCCCATGGACAGCAGGAGCACCACAAAGCCGTAGAGCTGCAGCCAGCGTGAACGTTTCTGATGACGCGTCGCGCTGTCCCAGCGCCAATAGCACAGGCAGCACAATTGGCCAGCTCGTTGCAGCGGCGCCAGTGCATCGAAAATGTCCATGACGAACGATAGACTCGCTGTGCAGCGATGACAACTTATATATATGTGTATATATACGTAAGATAACGAATGCGTTTATCTAATCAAAATCAATTGCAATTTGATGCTTATTAACAATTTATTTTTTTATAGGCCATCTGCGCTGCACTCACCTCTAGGCTGGCATAGCCATCCTGCAACCTGACTGAGACGAAAGCTCGAACTACAGGAAACTGACTGAGCAATCGACTGGCCGGTTGGCTGGTTACCTGTCTGCGCCCTCATCAATCATTATCAATATAAATTAACGCATTTCAATGTCAACAAGCTAAAATGCCAGCTGAACCCACTGCATACATATAGACACATACATATATACATATATCACATTTGTCAGATAAAAAGGTGAGCCACATGCGTCTTGCTGACGCTCAGACTTAATTAAATATTAATGCTGAGCGAAGTAGGGACGTGTGTGGCTAGCTAGTTAGCTTTGTGTGAGGAATCCTTAAAGCCATCTCTTGCCTTTAAGTAGAAATTATAAGAAAATGGGTGGCTTTGGGCTTATACTTAGGTCATATAATATGTATTTGGGGTCTAGTAACCGACAGATAAATTGTTCCTGATTTGAATTTGACTACGATCGTATTAAGCAGATACTTGACAATATGAAAATTGCCTTGATTCAGATAACTCATTTCCCTCAGCCTTGAGCTTTAGTTGGGTTCCTTATATACAACTTACGGAAAAGCAAAGACCCATGTAAGCTTTCCTTTTTCTTAAAGTAAAATATATTTATAACTATTGTACACAAAGTTGGAAAACTATAAATAAATTGTCATTGCCTCGGTTGACACTTTGTTGTCTGCCTTGAGCTTTAGTTAGGCATCATAACTCCAGATCATAGCTCGCAATAATATATAACCATTCATCACGCTCTGTTCCCGAGATCAGCCGAATAAAATCATACTCACTTGTTAACGCTCTGAGCTATAGACATAGTTGTTGAGCACCCTGAGTTGAACTGTTCGTGTAATGCTCTTTGGGTAGCATTACGACTGAGGCTAAGAATATATATATATGTAAGTATGTATCCATCTCACATCTCTCGAGTATATATCATTCATATATTCTCTATATAATACTATCTCCTTCTCTCTCTTTCAGCCCGACTGCCGTTTGAAATAAAACACATTCAAGTTTCACATAAATACCTTTATTATAATTTTTAGATTTTAATTTTTTCTTTGGAAATAGTTCTTGAGATAAGCTTGATTTGACTTTTTCGTAAAATGTAATACATATATGCATTTAATTAATTAAATTTTTTTTTCTTTTTTTTTGGTTTTTATATTTTGTGGTTTGCTTTTTGCTGTAATTTCCATTTTCGATTTCAATTACTGCTGTTCTTTTGTGTGGGTGTTCACTGTCTGTGTGTGTGTTAGTAAATTTTTTAAACATTTTCTTTGTGCTTGCTTTCACTGCGCTTTCTCTCTTCTCTTTTCCATTCTACATAAGAGAACCCCTTTTTCTTTTCTTTGTGCACGCACTTTAGCTGATCTGATTCGATGCCTTATTCAACTGTCTATGTATGTTTGTGTTTCTGTGTGTGTGTGTATAATTTCTATATCGAATAGAACCCACTTTAGCGATATATTGCATAATATATTTTGCATTTTTCTTTGTTTTTTTTTTTTAAATCGAATTTTTGCTTTTTTTCATATATATAGATATTTTTTTGTTTTCGTTTTTTTTTTTCAACAATTTTTTGTATTTTTTTCTCGCTTTTTCTAATGAATATATAGTAGTCAAATATAATAGATACACATACACATATGCATGTACGTGTATGTGTGTACGCATGTAAATTGAAGTATATTTGATTTAAATATAAGCTGCTAATAGGTTAAAGCAAATTCATATAGTAAATGTAACAAACAAATTCGTCATTATCTTTGTTTATGGGGTACACTCATAGTTCATATATAGTTAATACGTTAATACGTTTTGTTCTTTGGATAAGGCAATGGATACATAATAGATATATTTAACTGACAAAAAAAAAAAAAATAACTTAACAACAAACATTTAAAAAACATTTGCAATATAATTCAACACAGATCAATTCAACGTTTGTTTGTTTTGAGTTGGTTGGGAAACTCTTTACAGAGTTTTCACTCAGTTTTCCGCAACGCAACGTGTGTGTGTGGGGTTTTTTTTTTAGAAAATTTTTTACTTTGAGCTTATAAGCAAACATTCATACATTCAAGTATATAGTGTATATAGGTTGTTTATGCATTTTTCAAATATATATATTTATTTATTCATATATATATATATATGTATATATATATTGTGGGTGTGTATATATAGTATATGTCTATAAGTTAATTTCTTGTATTTGTTTTCATTATGCTTTTATTAGTTTTAGCGCAAAAAGTTTTTTTGTTTGAAAATTATTACGAAAATGTTTGCTTCTTTTTTTTTTGTTTTTGCTTTAGACACATATCATAATAGCCTTTAGGGTTATAAATTTATGTGTCCGTATACTCTTATTTTCGCACATGAAAATCAAATATTAAATAATATCAGAGATCCACAAAAAATTCCGTATCAACCGACTTTTGTTTTGGGTACTCGGTTTCGGTTTCGGTTTTGTGTTCTCTAAAAATGTATTTTAAGAAATCAACTTCGAATTTCATATTTTAAGTGTTATTAAATTTCCTTAACTTTAGAGTTGATATAAAAAAAAAAATTGATTAGTTCTGCAATCGAATAGCGTAAGCTTCGGCTTCTTCTTCATCTTTGGTTTTTTGTTTAACATAAATGTCTTTTATTTCATATTTATTATAATTTATAATTGTTTATAAAATAAGTTTTTTATGGTGCTTGTACCATTGACTTTGTTTATAACTTTTCAATGCCTCTTCAATTATATGTTATATATTTTTTAAAATTTCGTTTATAATTTGTAAATCCCTGTCTAAAGCTGTTTGCTAGTAGTCATAAAATAATTTCCTTTATTTTATTTCTCTTTCATTGATTTTTATTTTATTTATCACTTTATATCATATACATACATACATAAATATGTTGACTATTTTTATGTTGCAGCTGCCTAAATAAACAAAAATTTGAATCAAGCACAAATTATTTAAAAAAAAATACATATATATATATATAAAAAAAAAAAAAAAAAAATTAAAGAAACTATCACATGCGCGTTTTTGGATTTTTTGAAAAATATTATTTACTAATTGCTTAAGTGGTTCGTATATATGTAAGTGTATTTTAGATCATAAATTTTTGTTAATTTTAAATTTGTTTTCTTATTTATTTTTTGCTTCCTCTTGCTTATCAAAGTTTTGTAGACTGGACGGTAGCCAGTTGTTTGTCGACTGTTGCGCCTGGTTGTTGTTTTTATTTTTGTTCTTCTTCTTGTTGTATATAAAAAGCAATTAAATTCAAATATATATGTATATTTATATTTTTATATACATATATATTTAAATATGCATATATTGTTGTTGTTTAAAAATGCAAAGAATAAATATGTATATATATGTATATACATATACATATATATTATTGAATTGATTACGTTACGCTTGCGTTCTTTAAAAATCGGCTTTATATATGTATGTATATCTTAAAAAGTCTGTATGTCATATATCAATTTGTAATTCAATCAAAAATGTTTATTAATTTTCTTTTTATTTTCATTCTTTTGGACTATTTATCTGACTTTAGAAATTTATTGCTGTGGCCTCAAAAATTTGCATTGAATTCCTTTTAAATATTGCGTGTGCCTTGTTCTTCTTCTTATTTTTTTGTTGCTATTAATTTGTGTTTTTATTTTAGGTTTTAACTTTTTTTTTTTGTGTTTTTTATGTTTTTTTATTTTTGAAATTTGTTATTCTATGACTATGAAAAAGTAAAAAAAATATAGAAAAATAACCTTCATTCATTTTGCGTTCATCATTTAGTTATGTTTCACAATATCTGGTTTAATGACACCCTACCCCAAATCCCATGCTAATCAGACCCTGTTCAGACGCTCCCTCGTAAACCTTACATAGTAATATATATCAGCATTAACATAATCGCATCATCATCATCATCATCATCAACCTTATCACCAACAACAGCAATCAGCATTTATCAATCTCACACACATCGACATCAATATCAGAGTCTATATAGATATTTGTAGGTATATATATATATGTATATATCGAGCTCACATGACTTCCAATTTTTACCACAGACACAGACCCGGATCTAGCCCAACAATGCGACGCTTCCAACTCATCATTCGATATTTCTGCCAGACTTTTGTTATGATTATATCCTGTTCTATATAAGTGTACGTATATCAAATTGCGTGTTTAGTGACCTATAGTTTGGATTAAATATGTATGAATATATATATATATATATATATATCATTTTCGCCCATTTGTGTTTTGTATCTCTTTAGGTAAGTCTTTCTGCTGCCTGCCAGAACAAAAGATCAACTCAAAATGTAAAAATAGAAATATTCTAATCAAATTATACATCAAGTATCGAAATTTACTTGACATCTCGAGTATTATTATACTATAAATATTTATATATATGTTATGATATTTCATATTTTAAGACCTTTGTATTGTTCATTTGTTTGTTTCAATTCGGGGAGGCACATTTATTTAAGGTTTCGTATTATTCGTAATGCTTGGTTCAATAGTTATTTTCGTAGTTGTCGTTTAGTTCTTTGTTTTGGATTAAATTATATATTTCATATACGTTTTCATGTTCGCTTTCATATTCGTATTAAATTCATTTAATTTGCATTAATTAGAACCTTTTCATTAATGCTTTAACATTTTCTTGTGCATTATTTCATATTATTATGTTTTTATTATTAGAAAAAAAAAAAAAACATTTTCATTGATCATTTGCATGGTACATTCTGTGTTATGTGTGGGTGTGTGTGTGTGTGTTTGTGTGTGTGTGTGTGTATCTTTAGAGCTATATAAATACTAGCAGTAGTAGAATATGATTTCGCTTTCGCCTTCTTGCGGCACATACACACATTTACATATATATATGTATGTATTTATGTATATATATATATAAATATTTATTTAAAATTCAAATATATGAGTTTTCTCAATAGTTTTTCTTTTGTTTTTTTCTTCGTTCATAAAAGTTTTACTAATACAAGAAACATGAATAATATTTGTAATATACTTAGCATTTTGAACCTTTTTTTTTATTTTTTTTTTAAGATTTTTAATATATATATATTTATATATATTTGTTTTGTATATTTTTGCTAAGCGGTTTTGAAAACATTTTTGATCTTTGGATTACTATGCAAGGTAGCTTGACGTTTAATGAAAGCAACAAATACAATAAACACTCTATATATATATAGGTATAGGATTTTACGATATTCATTTCTTATAATTTGTTTCTGGCACGTAGCGCCTGATTTTTTTTCATTTTTTTCATTTTCTTTTTATATATTGTTATTTCATTTCATTGTGGTAATTAATTTGTTTGAAAATTAATATTTATTAATTACCTTAGTTTGCTGCACTTGGAAAACGAAAGCGACAAAAAGCGAGAATAGACGGCATTGGCTAAACAAAATGGCGTCATCCAAGTGACCCATTACTCCGCCATATTCAGCTTTTGTTCGTTCTTTAGTTCCGAAGTTGGTTTTTCTTTGTTTGGCGCACGGCATTTTGCATATTGCATTTTGTTGTTGATTTTCTTGTCAAGCTTATGTTTCTTTGTTGTCATGTTCGTTGTTTTTTTTTCTTTTTTTTTTTTTTAGTCGTCATCGTTAAGCTCAAAATTGGAAGTCGTCATTTTGATGTGTGTAGAGTGTGTGTGTTTTATTTATTTATTATTTGCTGTTATTAGCCCCAGTCTGGTTTACGAGAGAGAGAGAGAGAGAGAGAGAGAGAGGGGCTGCACTCAAATCGCTGTCTGTGTGTGGAAGTGATTTGAAAAGTTTGTTTGGTTTTTCTATTTAACTCTTTTTAGTCGTCATCGTCAAATGCAATAAACAAGCCCGTGGCCTAGAACTCTAAGCGATATGCGGAGCACGAGGTCTCATGATCCTGCAAGTTAATTGTGCAGCGCGAAGCGGATGGCGACAGATCAATGCGGTGCTTGGCAAGCAGCTCCTCATTCTCGGCCACCCAGTAGCCCAGCACGTCAGTGTCATACGTTGGTATAATGGTAACTTCTGCAAGTTGTGGCAATTGTTAATAGAGATTTTCATTGCTTACTTCCTGACGGTACTTACCTAGCTCTTTGTCTTCCCAGGTTTGCTTGGCCTCCAGCAGGGCATCGTAGACCTGACGGCTAGGCTCAGTGCCGGAGAAGACATAGTAGCGAGCACGAACGCGCTTAAAGAAGTCCACGTGCGCATAGTAGGAGTTGCCGTTGTGCGGCACATAGGTAAGATCCACATACACTGGTGCGGGCTTCTTAGCCTTGTTGGGTGACTCGCTACGCTTGCGCAGGTTCTTCTCATTGTTCAGTCGCGTCTTGGTTGCGACCAAGCGGCGCTCCTTCTTGGGTGTGGTGCGTATATCGGCACCTTCGACCGGCAATGGTGCCGGCGATGGTAGGCCGAGTGGTTTGCCCCATTCCTCAAGTCGATCCTTTGGCAGGGTGCCGGTAGTGCTGCTTGTGCTAGCTGTTGTTGTTGCTGTTGCTGTTGCTGTTGCTGTGGCTGTTGCTGTGGCTGTTGCTGCAGTTGTTGCGGTTGCTGCAGTTGTTGCTATTGCTGCAGCTGTCGCTGTTGTGGTTGTTGTTGATTGTGTTATGCCTGTATGGCTGCTTTCAGCGCCAGTGGTGGTTGTAGTGCTCACAGATTGCAGGTTGCCACCAGCTGGACTTAGGGTACCAAAACTAGCCAAGAGATTGTCGCCGCTGCGTACCTTGTGGACATCGCTAAGGGGGAAACGTTGTCGCTCGGCAGTGCTGCTGACAATCTGCTCGACCTCCTCGGCCTTGGAAGGCGAGTAGGAATACTTGGCGGTCACGGAAGACATCACCTCGGCGCCACGCGCCTGCACATGCTCCTCGAGTGCCTTCTGGAAGTCCTTGTCGGCCTCATCCAGGAATTTATGTCCGGCCCAGGTTTGGCTGGTGCTCTCCACGCTCTCCGACGATTGACTGGCTGGCGGTGAGTCTGTGTAGGTCATCAGCACGGCGCCCCGTATTGGTATTGGCTCTGTGCTGGGCTTGCCATCAAAGCTATCGGGCAGTGCGCCATAGAATGAGGTTGCCATGGGATCAGCTGTGCGGGTCGGTAGGATGGCACGCGCTGTGGAATGCTCTTCACTGCCATATTGAGGCGGTATATCATCTTGACTGTCATCACCATCCAGATCCGAGCGCTTGCTCACTCCAGAGCTGGAGCGCTGCAGATCGTAGCTAGTGCTGCGTGGTGTTCCTGGCATATCATCATCGCTCATAGCGCCAGCCAAACGCTCATCATCGCTGCCGGGTGTGCTGGAGCGATAAATGCCACGCAGCATGGCCACCTCCTTTGGTAGCATTTGATCACGCTCACGTTCGCTTTTTTCGCTCTCGCTGGTGGTGCGCGTTGTGGTTACCACGACTTTCTCGCTATCTGGCTCTGAGCTATCGGTTGTCGTAACTGTCTTTTGTTCGGTCACAATCTCCTTGCCATCGGCGGATATTACCTTGGTAACTGTGGTGATAGTTGTCGTGATAATCTTTTCGGTGCTGCCGCTAAGCGCTGTGGTGCTCTCAATGCCACGTAGCTCGTGCAGTTCGGGCAGCAGCTCGCTGGAGTCGGCGCCAATCTCGGCTACATCGGGTTCCTCTACTACACCTAGGGACCTGAGCTCGTCCTTGCTGACACGCGGGAATGGAGATGTTGGCTTGGGTGATGACTCTGGTGTCTCGGTGTGTGATTCACGCCCTAACGGTGTTGGTATGGATTGACTTTCAGATGTTAATGCACCAGGACTAGACTTACCACTAATATCTTTGGGCGACAATGGGCCCGATGTTGATGCTACGCTGGCTGCGCTAGACTCACTCTTGGCACAGCTAGAGCTGGTGGCCGCGGTGCTTGAGGTGCTCACTGGCTTAACACTGGGACTGACCGGTGCCGTTGGCGGTGTCTTGCGATCTGTGCTGTCTAATGTTTGCTCAGCTTGTGTTTGTGTGTGTAATAGTGTCATCGACTCTACTTTGGTTTTCGAGTCGGTTGATTTAGTTGTGGTAGTGGTGCTGCTGCTCTGTTCAGAGGATTTCAGCAATGTTTTTGTCTTAGTGGTAGTGTCTGTGGAGGAAGTGGTTTTTGTTTCCTTGGATGTCTCATGTTCCTCGTCTTTAGGCTCCTCTTCTTTGATCGCTCCAATTGTGTCAAGCTCCTCGGAAGGTTTATAGATGCTGGTCATCATGATAGTGGCTATGGACTTGGAGCGACCTTCCTTTAGACCGGTATGTCTATCATCGTCGCTATCCTCTTCAACGTCGCTGTGAGTTTGTCGACCTTCGCTTGTCTGGCTTAGCATCGATTCTCGCCGCGACTCATCTGTGCCGACAAACAACGGCTTCTGGGAGGTAATTTCACTGGAAATCATCTTAAGACAATCATCAGCGGTTTTAGTAGCCTCAGCGCTGAAAGTTTCTTTGGCAGAAACAATTTTCTCTGTGGCCAAAAATTCAGCTACCGTTTCCTTAAGACTGTCCTTAACTGATTCCTGAACAGTTGTACTTGTGAATTCCTTACTAGAGATTTGACTACTTGGCTTCTGGCTGCTCGTAGTTTGAATCTCGCTGACTATGGACTCGGATGAACACTCTTCGGACTGAATGAGTAGCTCCTCCAACTGCGATGTTGTCGTTTTCTCCATTATCTGTGTAACATGCTCAGTGTCTTCCTTAACACTAGAACTTGATAATTTTGTGATCTCCTTGTCTGTCAGCAGGCTGGACAATGACTCACGCCGTGAACTGTCCTCAACCTTCATGCTGCTACTTATGGATTCGCTAATAGATTCTTCTTTTATGTGAGATTGACTTACAATAGTCTTTGAACTGGTTGTGGTTTCGCTTGATTTTTCCTCCGTTTTGGTTTCGAGTGTCGATATTAGAACTGAATCGCGTTGAGAATCTGAAGTCTGCTCATCTTTGGCACTGATATGACTGGCACTTGATGCTGGCCGCGAAGACTCAGATTCCTTTTCTATCGATTCAGGGTGGGGGCTCTTCTTCGTCTGTGGCGACTGTTCGCTGACGTGGCTGGCTGCGGATCCTGGACGAGTTGCATCCTTGCTTGCTATAGCTGATCCATCACCTTTTACGCTTTCAGCAGCAGACATAACGGACTCACGTCTGGACTGCGACTCTACACTGTCACCTTCTTTCTCACTAGCATGGGTTACAATTGACTCGTGCCTAGAAATATCCTTAGATAATGGCGGCGACTTTTCATGCTTCTGATCGGCTTCCTCTTTCAAACTTGCCACTGATTCGGGCCGTGATGCTTCTCTTGACAGAACTATCAATTCTTCCAGCTTTTCTTCTTTTTGACTTGTTATCGACTCCGTTCGAGATTGTAAGGACTCGATTGCTCCCAGCTGGCTTGTTGCGGACTCCGGCCTTGAAATATCCTTCGCTACTTCAATATCAGCCGCTTTGGCAGCTCCTTCTCGAAGTTGCGCCTTTTCAGATTGCTCAATTTTGTCTTTCTCTTCAATTGAAATTGGCCCAGACTTCTGATCTGGTGACGACTTTTCTGATTCAATATCAACCTTCATCATTTTAATATCCAATATCTTTTCATCCAATGAAAGGTCCTTTGCTGCACTTAATTTACTCGAAAGTGCCTCAGGCGTGACAGTTTTTAAGCTATCAATTTCCTCAGCCTCAAGTTCAGCAGTGGTTTTTATTTTTTCCTCTAATTGCTTCTCATTAAAACCAGGTATAATGTCAGTAATATCCTTATCGGATTTCAAGACCTTCGCTACATCGGCGACAATCTTGGCGACTTCTTCTTCACGTGGCGAGAGTGGGCGCATCGGTTGCTCTGGAATGATGGCTCCTTTTTCGGTTGGTGGCGAGAATCTGTGCTCCTCATCCTCCTCCTTGATATCATGTAAAATGCTTTCATCGCGTTCGCATATGGTTACTGTAAATTCGGGTGAATCAACTGTGGTAATATGTGTTTCGCGTAATTCTGAAAAGCCACTCAAGTCTAAATTTTCTTTGGCAGTTGCATCTTCTGTCATATCTGTGATAGCTTTTTCGACTTTAGTTTCTGTTTTGGAAGCCTCAGCAGTTATTAAATCTTTAAAAGAATTGAGGTCTGCTATTGGTTTGGAACTTTCCTTAGCTATTCCTTCCAATGATTCCGCTACAAGCTCCTTGGCAATTTCCACCTTCTGGCTAACTGCATCAACTACAGTCTCTGCCTTTTTACTCAGCGTATCAGTTAGCGATTCCAGGGTACCTTTACAGGTTGAGCTGATTGAATCTGCTTCAGGCTGGCTTTTCTGTGGAATGATATGTTCTTCAATGGTCGTAAACGATTCTAAAATATTATCGGCTACATCGACGGGGCTGGAGGCCGTGAGTATGGCTCCAACTATGGCGTCTTCGGCAGGCTTGACAATTTCCATTGACCCTGATATTGTGTGAGAAAACTCGCCTTCAGCAACATCGACTGGACTGGACACGGTTGGGTAGTTTGCTTTCATTTCAGTAGCTGTCAGTATTGATATTAGAGGTTCTTTTGATGCTTCATCTATTGGTGATGATGCTGTTTCAGCGACTGAAGTTGGACGGGAAGATTCCTTTGATTTCGCACTTTCAGCCACTGATGCTGGACGCGATGGTTCCTTTGAGGTAAGCGGTAGAGACAAATCGCCAATTTTTGTGCTCTCTGTAATAGATCCACTACGGGAAGATGTAGCGGACTTTTTGTCCTTATCACTTTCTGATTTTTCGACAGCTGATCCCGTAGTATTGTCCGCCTTTGGACTTTCCTCAAACGATTCGTGTACGGATTCAGGTCGCGATATTTCCTTAGAGCCCATTGCAGATTTCTTGTCCTTGGGCGATTCATCAAGGTCTTTTTCATCAAGCGGCTTAGATGTTGATACTGAGAAGTCGCCCTCAGCAACATCAATAGGACTTGAGAGCGTGGGAAAATCGCTCTTTGATTCCAAAGTTAAGACGAATGTTTCCTTTTTTATATGCTCCGATAGTGCAAAGTCTTTTGCTTCATCAATAGGCGATGATGCTGTTTCGCCAACTGGAATAGGCATGGAAGCCTTTGCCGACTTAGGTGACATGGAAGCTGTCACTGGGAAGTCACCCTGAGCAACATCAATAGGGCTCGAAAGTGTTGGATAATCACCCTTCGAATCCAAATTTAAAACAAAAGTATCTTTATTTACATGATCCTTGAGTATGAAGTGTTTAGCCTCATCAATTGGTGAAGAAACAGTTTCGGCAACAGAGTCTCGGCCCGAGATTTCCATTCGACTTTCTACTATTTCATGTTGTACAATTTCAGAACGTGACACTTCTATGGGCTCTCCATGATCATCTTTTACACTATCTACCACCGAGTCCGAACGAGTGGATTCCTTGGATATGGAATGGGATATGTCATCCTTCATACTTTCAGCTTTGACATTGTCATCTTTCACACTTTCAACCACAGAGTCCGGTCGTGATAGTTCCTTCGAGATAGGAAGCGATTTCTCACCTTCAGAACTATCAGCTTTTGTACTTTCATCTTTCAAAATTTCAGGTTCATGTTCATCTGCTACACTGTCTACAGAAGAACCTGGTCGAGATGGTTCTTGGGAAACAGGTAAAGTCTTCTCATCTTTTAAACTCTCGGGCTTAATACTTTCAACAACCGATTCTCTTCGGGATGGCTCCACAGACTTGTCATCCCTCACAACTTGTTGATACTGCTCATCCCTTAGACTTTCTATTGCAGAGACTGGTCTTGATGCTTCCTTTGAGCCGGGTAGCGACTTTTCATCTTTCAAGCTGTCGGGCTTGATGCTCTCAGCAACAGATTCTCTCCTGGAAGGCTCTCCAGACTTATCGTCCTTGGGACTTTCTGGCTTCATTTGCTCATCTTTCAGACTTTCAGCAACAGAGCTAGGGCGTGATGCTTCCTTTGAGACAGGCAACGACTTTTCATCTTTCAAGCTGTCGGGCTTGATGCTCTCAGCAACAGATTCTCTCCTGGAAGGCTCTCCAGACTTATCGTCTTTTGGACTTTCTGACTTTTCCTGCTCATCCTTCACGCTTTCTGCAACAGATCCTGGTCGTGATGGTTCTTTGGATATAGGCAGAGACTTATCGTCTTTCAGACTGTCGGGCTTAATACTCTCAGCAACGGATTCCCTTCTGGACGGATCTGCAGACTTATCGTCCTTTGGAATTTCTGACTTTTCAAGATCATCCTTTACGCTTTCTACAACAGAACCTGGTCGTGATGCTTCTTTCGAGACAGGGAGTGACTTTTCATCTTTCAAGCTATCGGGTTTGATGCTCTCAGCAACGGATTCTCGTCTCGAAGGCTCTCCAGGCTTATCGTCCTTGACACTTTCTGGCTTCTCTTGTTCGTCCTTTACGCTTTCGGCCACAGAGGTAGATCGTGATGGTTCTTTGGATACAGGAAGAGACTTATCAACTTTCAAGCTATCGGGCTTCATGCTCTCAGCAACGGATTCTCGCCTCGAAGGCTCTCCAGACTTTTCGTCTTTGACACTTTCTGGCTTCTCTTGTTCGTCCTTTACGCTTTCGGCCACAGAGGCAGGTCGTGATGCTTCTTTTGAGACAGGGAGCGACTTATCATCTTTCAAGCTTTCAGGCTTGATGCTCTCAGCAACAGATTCTCGTCTCGAAGGCTCTCCAGACTTATCATCTTTGACACTTTCCGACTTCTCTTGTTCGTCCTTTACGCTTTCGGCCACAGAGGCAGGTCGTGATGCTTCTTTTGAGACAGGGAGCGACTTTTCATCTTTCAAGCTTTCAGGCTTGATGCTCTCAGCAACAGATTCTCGTCTCGAAGGCTCTCCAGACTTATCATCTTTGGCACTTTCCGCCTTCTCTTGTTCGTCCTTTACGCTTTCGGCCACAGACGCAGGCCGTGATGCCTCTTTTGAGACAGAGAGCGACTTTTCATCTTTCAAGCTGTCGGGCTTGATGCTCTCTGCAACAGATTCTCGCCTCGAAGGCTCTACAGACTTTTCGTCTTTGACACTTTCTGGCTTCTCTTGTTCGTCCTTTACGCTTTCGGCCACAGAGGCAGGTCGTGATGCTTCTTTTGAGACAGGGAGCGACTTTTCATCTTTCAAGCTTTCAGGCTTGATGCTCTCAGCAACAGATTCTCGTCTCGAAGGCTCTCCAGACTTATCATCTTTGACACTTTCCGACTTCTCTTGTTCGTCCTTTACGCTTTCGGCCACAGACGCAGGTCGTGATGCCTCTTTTGAGACGGAGAGCGACTTTTCATCTTTCAAGCTGTCGCGCTTGATGCTCTCAGCAACGGATTCTCGCCTCGAAGGCTCTCCAGACTTTTCGTCCTTGACACTTTCTGGCTTCTCCTGTTCGTCCTTTACGCTTTCGGCCACAGAGGTAGGTCGTGATGCTTCTTTTGAGACTGGGCGCGACTTTTCATCTTTCAAGCTGTCGGGCTTGATGCTCTCAGCAACAGATTCTCGTCTCGAAAGCTCTCCCGACTTTTCGTCTTTGACACTTTCTGGCTTCTCTTGTTCGTCCTTTACGTTTTCGGCCACAGAGGCAGGTCGTGATGCCTCTTTTGAGACAGGGAGCGACTTATCATCTTTGAAGCTTTCGGGCTTGATGCACTCAGCAACAGATTCTCGTCTCGAAGGCTCTCCAGACTTATCATCTGTGACACTTTCCTGCTTGTCATGTTCGTCCTTTATGCTTTCGGCCACAGAGGCAGGTCGTGATGCCTCTTTTGAGACTGGGAGCGACTTTTCATCTTTCAAGCTGTCGGGCTTGATGCTCTCAGCAACGGATTCTCGTCTCGAAGGCTCTCCAGACTTATCGTCCTTGACACTTTCTGGCTTCTCTTGTTCGTCCTTTACGCTTTCGGCCACAGAGGCAGGTCGTGAATGTTCTGTGGATACAGGAAGAGACTTATCATCTTTCAAGCTATCGGGTTTGATGCTCTCAGCAACGGATTCTCGCCTCGAAGGCTCTCCAGACTTTTCGTCTTTGACACTTTCCGGCTTCTCCTGTTCGTCCTTTAGGCTATCGGCCACAGAACCTGGACGTGATGCTTCTTTTGAGACTGGGAGCGACTTTTCATCTTTCAAACTGTCGGGCTTGATGCTCTCTGCAACGGATTCTCGCCTCGAAGGCTCTCCAGACTTTTCGTCTTTGACACTTTCTGGCTTCTCTTGTTCGTTGTTTATGCTTTCTATAGCAGAGCCTGGTCGTGATGCTTCTTTCGAGACAAGGAACGACTCTTCATCTTTCAAGCTGTCGGGCTTGATGCTCTCAGCAACAGATACTCTCCTGGAAGGCTCTCCAGACTTATCGTCCTTTGGACATTCTGACTTTTCCTGCTCATCCTTCACGCTTTCTACAACAGATCCTGCTCGTGATGATATAGGGAGAGACTTATCGTCTCTCAGACTGTCGGGCTTAACGCTCTCAGCAACAGATTCCCTTCTGGATTGCTCTGCAGACTTATCGTCCTTTGGACTTTCTGGCTTTACTTGTTCATCCTTTACACTTTCAGCAACAGAGCCAGGTCGTGATGGTTCCTTTGAGACAGGCAGTGATTTATCGTCTTTTAGACTGTCGGGCTTTATACTCTCAACAACGGATTCCCTTCTGGACGGATCTGCAGACTTATCGACCTTGGGAATTTCTGGCTTTACTTGCTCATCTTTCAGACTTTCAGCAACAGAGCCAGGTCGTGATGCTTCCTTTGAGACAGGCAACGACTTTTCATCTTTCAAGCTGTCGGGCTTGATGCTCTCAGCAACGGATTCTCGCCTCGAAGGCTCTCCAGACTTTTCGTCTTTGACACTTTCTGGCTTCTCTTGTTCGTCCTTTACGCTTTCAGCCACAGAAGCAGGTCCTGATGCCTCTTTTGAGACAGAGAGCGACTTTTCATCTTTCAAACTGTCGGGCTTGATGCTCTCTGCAACGGATTCTCGCCTCGAAGGCTCTCCAGACTTTTCGTCTTTGACACTTTCTGGCTTCTCTTGTTCGTCCTTTACGCTTTCAGCCACAGAAGCAGGTCGTGATGCCTCTTTCGAGACAGGGAGTGACTTTTCATCTTTCAAGCTGTCGGGCTTGATGCTCTCAGCAACGGATTCCCGCCTCGAAGGCTCTCCAGACTTTTCGTCTTTGACACTTTCTGGCTTCTCCTGTTCGTCCTTTACGCTATCGGCCACAGAACCTGGACGTGATGCTTCTTTTGAGACTGGGAGCGACTTTTCATCTTTCAAACTGTCGGGCTTGATGCTCTCTGCAACGGATTCTCGCCTCGAAGGCTCTCCAGACTTTTCGTCTTTTACACTTTCCGGCTTCTCTTGTTCGTCCTTTACGCTTTCAGCCACAGAAGCAGGTCGTGATGCTTCTTTCGAGACAGGGAGTGACTTTTCATCTTTCAAGCTGTCGGGCTTGATGCTCTCAGCAACGGATTCCCGCCTCGAAGGCTCTACAGACTTTTCGTCTTTGACACTTTCTGGCTTCTCCTGTTCCTCCTGAACGCTTTCAGCCACAGAGGCAGGTCGTGATGCTTCTTTTGAGACAGGAAGAGACTTATCATCTTTCAAGCTGTCGGGCTTGACGCTCTCAGCAACGGATTCTCGCCTCGAAGTCTCTCCAGACTTTTCATCTTTGACACTTTCTGGCTTCTCTTGTTCGTCCTTTATGCTTTCAGCCACAGAGGCAGGTCGTGATGGTTCTTTGGATACAGGAAGAGACTTATCATCTTTCAAGCTGTCGGGCTTGATGCTCTCAGCAACAGATTCTCGTCTCGAAGGCTCTTCAGACTTATCGTCCTTGTCACTTTCTGCCTTCTCTTTTTCGTCCTTTACGCTTTCTAAAGCAGAGCCTGATCGTGATGCTTCTTTCGAGACAGGGAGCGACTTTTCATCTTTCAAACTGTCTGGCTTGATGCTCTCAGCAACGGATTCTCGCCTCGAAGTCTCTCCAGACTTTTCATCTTTGACACTTTCTGGCTTCTCTTGTTCGTCCTTTATGCTTTCAGCCACAGAGGCAGGTCGTGATGGTTCTTTGGATACAGGAAGAGACTTATCATCTTTCAAGCTGTCGGGCTTGATGCTCTCAGCAACAGATTCTCGTCTCGAAGGCTCTTCAGACTTTTCGTCCTTGACACTTTCTGGCTTCTCTTGTTCGTCCTTTACGCTTTCTACAGCAGAGCCTGGTCGTGATGCCTCTTTCGAGACAGGGAGCGACTTTTCATCTTTCAAACTGTCGGGCTTGATGCTCTCAGCAACGGATTCTCGCCTCGAAGTCTCTCCAGACTTTTCGTCTTTGACACTTTCTGGCTTCTCTTGTTCGTCCTTTATGCTTTCAGCCACAGAGGCAGGTCGTGATGCTTCTTTCGAGACAGGGAGCGACTTTTCATCTTTCAAGCTGTCGGGCTTGATGCTCTCAGCAACGGATGCTCGCCTCGAAGGCTCTCCAGACTTTTCGTCTTTGACACTTTCTGGCTTCTCTTGTTCGTCCTTTACGCTTTCGGCCACAGAACCTGGTCGTGATGCCTCTTTCGAGACAGGGAGCGACTTTTCATCTTTCAAACGGTCGGGCTTGATGCTCTCTGCAACGGATTCTCGCCTCGAAGGCTCTCCAGACTTTTCGTCCTTGACACTTTCTGGCTTCTCCTGTTCGTCCTTTACGCTTTCGGCCACAGAGGTAGGTCGTGATGCTTCTTTTGAGACAGGGAGCGACTTTTCATCTTTTAAGCGGTCGGGCTTGATGCTCTCAGCAACGGATGCTCGCCTCGAAGGCTCTCCAGACTTTTCGTCTTTGACACTTTCTGGCTTCTCTTGTTCGTCCTTTACGCTTTCGGCCACAGAACCTGGTCGTGATGCCTCTTTCGAGACAGGGAGCGACTTTTCATCTTTCAAACGGTCGGGCTTGATGCTCTCTGCAACGGATTCTCGCCTCGAAGGCTCTCCAGACTTTTCGTCCTTGACACTTTCTGGCTTCTCTTGTTCGTCCTTTACGCTGTCTACCACAGAGGCAGGTCGTGATGCTTCTTTTGAGACAGGGAGCGACTTTTCATCTTTTAAGCTGTCGGGCTTGATGCTCTCAGCAACAGATTCTCGCCTCGAAGGCTCTCCAGACTTATCTTTGACACTTTCTGTCTTTTCCTGTTCGTCCTTTATGCTTTCTACAGCAGAGCCTGGACGTGATGCTTCTTTCGAGACAGGGAGCGACTTTTCATCTTGCAAGCTGTCCGGCTTAATGCTCTCAGCAACGGATTCTCGCCTCGAAGGCTCTCCAGACTTATCTTTGACACTTTCTGTCTTCTCTTGTTCGTCCTTTATGCTTTCGGCCACAGAGGCAGGTCGTGATGCTTCTTTTGAGACAGGGAGCGACTTTTCATCTTTTAAGCTGTCGGGCTTGATGCTCTCAGCAACAGATTCTCGTCTCGAAGTCTCTCCAGACTTTTCGTCTTTGACACTTTCTGTCTTCTCTTGTTCGTCCTTTATGCTTTCGGCCACAGAGGCAGGTCGTGATGCTTCTTTCGAGACAGGGAGCGACTTTTCATCTTTCATGCTGTCGGGCTTGATGCTCTCAGCAACGGATTCTCGCCTCGAAGGCTCTCCAGACTTATCTTTGACACTTTCTGTCTTCTCTTGTTCGTCCTTTACGCTTTCGGCCACAGAGGCAGGTCGTGATACTTCTTTCGAAACAGGGAGCGACTTTTCATCTTTCAAGCTCTCGGGCTTGATGCTCTCAGCAACGGATTCTCGCCTCGAAGGCTCCCCAGACTTATCGTCCTTGACACTTTCTGGCTTCTCTTGTTCGTCCTTTACACTGTCGGCCATAGAGGCAGGTGGTGATGCTTCTTTCGAGACAGAGAGCGACTTTTCATCTTTCAAGCTGTCGCGCTTGATGCTCTCAGCAACGGATTCTCGCCTCGAAGTCTCTCCAGACTTATCGTCCTTGACACTTTCTGGCTTCTCTTGTTCGTCCTTTACGCTGTCGGCCACAGAGGCAGGTCGTGATGCTTCTTTTGAGACTGGGAGCGACTTTTCATCTTTCAAGCTATCGGGCTTGATGCTCTCAGCAACAGATTCTCGCCTCGAAGGCTCTCCAGACTTTTCGTCCTTGACACTTTCTGGCTTTTCTTGTTCGCCCTTTACGCTATCGGCCACAGAACCTGGTCGTGATGCTTCTTTTGAGACGGGCAGCGACTTTTCATCTTTCAAGCTGTCGGGCTTAATGCTCTCAGCAACGGACTCTCGCCTCGAGGGCTCTCCAGACTTATCGTCCTTGACACTTTCTGGCTTCTCTTGTTCGTCCTTTATGCTTTCTACAGCAGAGCCTGGTCGTGATGCTTCCTTTGAGACAGGCAACGACTTTTCATCTTTCAAGCTGTCAGGCTTGATGCTTTCAGCAACGGATTCTCGCCTCGAAGGCTCTCCAGACTTATCTTTGACACTTTCTGTCTTCTCCTGTTCGTCCTTTACGCTCTCAGCCACAGAGGCAGGTCGTGATGCTTCTTTCGAGACAGGGAGCGACTTTTCATCTTTCAAGCTGTCGGGCTTGATGCTCTCAGCAACGGATTCTCGCCTCGAAGTCTCTCCAGCCTTATCGTCCTTGACACTTTCTGGCTTCTCTTGTTCGTCCTTTACGCTGTCGGCCATAGAGGCAGGTCGTGATGCTTCTTTCGAGACAGAGAGCGACTTTTCATCTCTCAAGCTGTCGGGCTTGATGCTTTCAGCAACGGATTCTCGCCTCGAAGGCTCTCCAGACTTATCTTTGACACTTTCTGGCTTCTCTTGTTCGTCCTTTACGCTTTCTACAGCAGAGCCTGGTCGTGATGCTTCTTTCGAGACAGGGAGCGACTTATCATCTTTCAAGCTCTCGGGCTTTATGCTCTCAGCAACCGATTCTCTCCTAGAAGGTTCTCCGGACTTATCGTCCTTGATACTTTCTGGCTTTTCACGCTCATCCTTCACACTGTCAACGGAAGATCCAGGTCGTGATGGTTCTTTAGAGACTGGCAGGGACATGTCTTTTGCAACAGTTTCTTTTCTGGTTGGTTCTGTAGACTTATCGTCCAGCACACCTTCTGCCATCTCATTCTCATCTTTTACATCTTCTACCACAGAGCCTGGTCGTGAGGCTTCTTTGGAAACAGGCAACGACTTTTCATCTTTCAAGCTTTCAGGCTTTGAACTCTCCGCAACGGATTCTCGTCTCGAAGGGTGCCCAGACTTATCGTCTTTGACACTTTCTTGTTTTTCTTGCTCATCTTTCACACTTTCGGCAACAGAGCCTGGTCGTGATGTTTCTTTTGAGACAGGCAGCGACTTTTCATCTTTCAAGCTCTCAGGCTTAGTGCTCTCAGCAACAGATTCTCTCCTGGAAGGCTCTCCAGACTTTTCGTCCCTGACGCTTTCTGGCTTTTCTTGCTCATCTTTTACACTTTCTACCACAGAGCCCGGCCGTGAGGCTTCTTTGGAAACAGGTAACGACTTTTCATCTTTCAAGCTTTCAGGCTTTGAACTCTCCGCCACGGATTCGATTTCTGCTTGCAAAACAGTTGGTGATACTTCACTTGCTTTCTTCTCTTTGTCTGCTATGGTGAATTGTTCCAGGCCTTCCTTCTTCGCCATCTGCATTTCATTCAGTTCCTTCTTTGATATTTGTACTTCAACCTCAATGGCTTCTTCAATCGTAGCTGGGCTTTCTAGAGATACTGTGTCTTCGCGATCCTTTACTTTTGTCGGTGCAACGGTGGGTTGTACAGGATGTGCTGGCAATTCATCTTCAGAAGTTATGTCGCTAGCTTCTTTTTCATCTGGTGTACTTGCCAACTTTTTGTCGATTATCACCATTTTGCCACTGTCCGGAATCACTTCACTCATAATATCGCTTTTCTTAACTATGGGTATCTCCGTTGTCTTTTCCGCTGATTCGATCTTAGGAGATATCTCAGTCTTCGCAATAATCTCGGGCTCTGCAACATGTTCTGCTGCCTCATCTACATCAATATCTTTGATAACTTTTTCATCTTCCGTTTCTTTTTCTTCTTTAGCCGTTTCTTCTTTATGTGAAATACTCTTAGCACCTGCATCCTGTGTGTCTTTCTCATACAACCCGAGGTCAGCTTCCTCATGAACCGGCAAGTCTGCCACTTCATCAGGTGTTTTTATCACATCACGCATTAGATTCTGTTGTGCCTCAAATGTCATTTTCTTGGGTAAGACTCTCTCTGCAGAGTCCATACCGGTGACAAGCGGCTCAGCAGGGACCACTATTTTTGTTTCGGTTTGAGCGACAATGGAGGCCGCTACCGCTGCTGCGACAGGTACTGCAACGGAAGCCACAACAATGGACTCAATTTCCTTGGTTTCCTCCTTGACATATTTTTCCTCGATGACTAAATCCTCCTTAATCTTGTCCAATGGAATTCGTTCATCTTCGGGTAGTGTAGGAGCTGTGGTAGCGCCCGATTCGATTGTGGCTGAGAATTTTTCCTCTGGAAGACTTTCCTGTAAGTTAATGGGCGGCAACTCAGGAGCTTCAATCAGCTCGTCTTTAGTATCTGATGTTTTCTTGGCGCTACTGAGCTTATCATCAGGAGTAGGAGAAGAGAACTCCTCTTCAGTATGCTTGGCCTGGGGCACCTCTTCAGTACGAGACTTGACAATGTCCTTGGCAGTAGATATGATCTCTTGAACCTCAGCCTTAATTTCTGTTTTCCCTGGACTGTCTAACTGTTCGTGCATCTCATGTCTAGCTGCTTCACTGCTCTCCAGACGAGCCTTACGCTCCTCTGCTTCGGCCTTTGCGATTGCGGCTTCGATTTCCTCCTCTGCACTTTTCTTACGCTTCTTTTCTGACTCCTGCGAGTCGCGCTGATGCTTTTGAATTTCCTCCTCCTTAGTCATACTGCTCTCCTGCTCTTGCTCAATAATTGAGTCCTCTGTATACTGTTCCACCTCTTCCTTCTCAATAATCAAATATTCTTCCTCTTCCTCGGCCTCCGTTGTGCTGTCCTGCTTCGCCATTTCACGCAGCTCAGCCTTGATCAAGTGTTGGCGTTTCATCTCGTCGCGACTGAAAACTGCCTCTATTTCTCGCACAACTTCCTGTTCCTCCTTAAGGTCATCCAATTCGCGTTGTTTCTCAGCGTCTAACTCTTGTGAAGCACTTAACTCTAGCAACTTTTTGGCTGCCGTAGCCTCATCCGCGGACGGTGTGGACACCAAACTGGAGTCTGTTGTGCCACCCTTATCTAGGCGTGACTTCTTCAAATCAGGTTTTGGCTTAGCTGACTTAATAGGACTGCCAGGTGCTGGAGCTCGCTTAGAAGGAGAAACTCCCCGTGGCCTTCGGGAGATAGGCTTACGCTGCGCCGCTTGCATTGTTGTTTGCTGCGTAGTCTTCGACTCCGTCACCGACCTTTTCTCCATAGTGCCAACTGTGCGACGTGTGCTGGTTGTGCTCTGCCGGGCTGCTGTAGCCTGTTGCTTTGACTCAAGCACCTTGCGGTTGTTGGCCTCCTTGGCGCTCTTGGCAGGTGTGCTGCTTGGACTTGACTTAGTGGTGCGTGTCATTACCTTAGGCTTGACATCGCGCGTAGCTGGCGTTCGGCTTACAGCCGGCGTGGCAGTTGGGGAGCTCTTTTTGTCCTCCCGCTTAACCAGCTTGCGGTCCATGGATTTTGGGGGCTTGCTATCAATTCTCGAGCGTACAACTGGCTTGACTTCCGCTCGAGGCTTGTCCGGCTTCCCCTTGGTGGCCTTCGCTGTCTTACTGCTAGCTTCGGTCGCGGGTGCATCAACTGCATCCTTCACAGGCGCTGCTGACGGTTGTGGCTTGACAATCAACACTTCCACCTTTTTCTCTTCATCGGTATCCTTGTTGTCTTCCTGTTCAGCCGGTTCTGTGGAAGGAACTGATGGCTCTGGCGCTCCCTCGTCCCCAGTATCGACAGCGAGCTCCGGTTCAGGTTCAGCGTCCGGCTCATCCGTGTCTATAGAGTATGCTTTAGCCATTAAAAGCGGTGTGGGTCTTTCCACTTGTTCGCCAGGTGTTTCCGCTAAAGCAGTTGTTGCTGAAGCGGCCGCTGCGGCAGCTGCTGCTGCTGCCGCTGCTGCTGCTGCTTCCTTAGCTTCCTTTGCCTTGTTATCCTGTTGCACAGCCACGGCTGCTATAGCAGTTGGACCAAATTTACTCGATTTATAGCTAGCGCTGGGTGGAGTTCCTTCGATCGCTGATTTGAGTGTCTTTCTAGTACTTGTCACAGTCTGTATAGCTGGAGCTATTGACTTAGCTGTGCAGGTGGAGTGCTTCATAAACTCAAGATGCTTGAGCTTCTCCAGACCCTCTTGAATCTTAAAGTCTGGTGTACTGCCCGGAAAGAGGATACGAGTAATGGTATCATCCGGGTTAGCTGGCTGCCACACAAGCAGCGCGCAAATGGATACCAAATTCTGCAACGGGAAGTTAAACTCCTTAGTGTCGCGAGCGGTAAATAGACGCTGATCACCCGAATTCCATTTTTGTAGAAACTCTTTCACTTCCTTTGAGTCCCGTGAGGGACTTATCACATACATATCCAGGGTGCCGTGGCCAACCTTATGGTAGAGATTTATAGGCTCTTGATTCCGATAGCAGCACTGCGGCTTGAGGTCAAGTGACTTGAGATCGTTGACCAAGCTATGACCGCGCTCAAAGAGATCGATCAGCAGTGGATTACGATCCTTATCACCGTCAGGACTGGGCAGTCCACCCTTTCGGTCGGGAACATTGCCGAAGAAATGCCCAATTTGTGGATAGACATGGGAGTCCCGCTTACGTGACACCACTGCTCCAAGTCCCTGCACATTGCTGTTGTTCAGGCGCGTCATCAGCACCGCATCCAGCCGATCCAAATGCCGTGCAAAGTCCCAGAAACACGCCTTACGGTTGAAGCCGCCATCAACTACAAATTATTCAGAAATTACTTAGGAATCCCATCCATCTTGAATACCTTTATATTTACCTAGCATGTTAAAGCCGTTGATGCCAAAGAGAGCGGCGTCACCCTGACCGCCGGGAAACACATAGAGCGTTGGATGTGTAAAGCGTATATTGCCCACCACATCCGAGGTCTCTAGCAACTCGCGCAATGAAGTCGGCACCACCATTGGCGCCAGATAATCTGAAATTCATGTAACGTAACTAAGCTTCGAAAAATATTCATTTAGCTTTCTCTTGACTTTTACCTATAAAGGCGTTGATGTACTCGCTACTGGTGTCCAGCACATCCACCGGATTGATGCGTATTTTACACTGCCGTGAAAATACCTTATCCGGTAATGTGTGCCATAGGCCAGCATCTGCACAGTGTATATTCATCGTTATGGTATCCGCATAGGCACGTATCACCCGTTGTACGTCGTGCTCTTGAAATGCCTCCGCAAAGTCAGCCACCGAGAAGGTGCCGTCCTGAAAAGGAACAACATATAAGTCAAATCATTGTTAGCATAGGCAGATGCCTGTCTAACCTGTAGGATCCAAGAACCGTTGCCACTAAAGGTGTAGCCAGCGTGTATAATATGCCGATGCCTCGTAAAACTACTGAGTAGATTACGCATGCATTGTATAAGCGTATTGTACTGCGGATGTATGAGAACCTCCGTCACAAGATTCTCACTGGCATATTGTATAAGTCGCTCACCTGTAAGATAAGTGGATAAGACGATAGATTGGATGTCAGAATAAAATTGCAGCAATTAAGGTAAAGCTATTTAAATTAACCATTAAAAATGTAAAATGAATATCCTTAGAGCCCTCTTTGAATCTGGCGTAAGTAGACTAAGCAAATCTTTTAAATGGTCATCTGCTTGACATTCACTTGAGCTGCAAAGGAAAGCCCTAAAAGTCATTAATATTTTGTTATATATATGTGCAAACGGAATACACTTGGGCCACTGTGCACGGGCAAGGCGGCAATAGATTCAAGTGGCTCGTTTGGTCTTTAGCTCCCGCTCCCGCCTGTTTCACGTTCTCTACAACTGCCTACCACGCAGAAAATTTTATTATTTGCGGTAAGCCTGACTCAGCTAACCGAACGACTGGTCGCTCGGTCGGGCGGATGGTGTGTCTAGTTGAACTACTATTCAACGTTAACCCACCGAGCGCACTAATGAATAGCTAAAACGTCGAGTGGCAAGCACACAAGAGGCTTGGATTACCAAACGCTTGAGTCCCGGCCAGAGAATCCAAGCATTAGGCACGCACACCAAATCAAGTGGCTTTAAATTGTCAGACAGTGGGTCGGCTGTGCTGGCACGCTGCTACGTTGGCTTTATTGTCAAGCATTTTATTCGCATCTGTCCCATGGCTGCACGGCGATTGCATTGGACTGACAAATCATTTCATAAATCTTTAATTTTTATGGTTTAATTAAGATTTTCAGTCAGCCCTAGGGCTGCCTGACCAATTGTTCAGCGCGTGTCCAGTGTACCCACAAGCATTCAAGATGCGACCTTGCTGACGACCTTGCCATGTCATTTGCTGTCGACCAACATCATCATCATTATCATCATCAACGGATGAGTGGGCATTGCTGGTCGCTCCCAGCACTAAATGCTTTTACAGCATTGTCCTATGTAAATAATTTACGCATTTTCTGCACTAAATAGTCGTTGACAAAGCCAAAAAAAAAAAAAAAAACCAAGCAGAAGAAGAGGAAAAAATGAGCGCACATGACATGTCACTACCTATACAAACATGCACACACGCATGTTTTCCACATGTCCATATGTCTATGTGTGTGTGTGCACATTACGTATACGGCACGTCGACCCAACGGTCAAATGTGCCCACGTACGCGTAAAAAAAGCGAATAGCCATCGAGCCTGAAGTGTGCCCAAGCGTGCACCTACGTATGGCTTCACTTGCTTCAAACTTGTCGCCTTTCACCTCGCTCTCACTCTCTCTCTCGCTCGCTCTCATTCTCGCTCGGACTCTTCAGCTCTCTGACTCTCTGTTTTCGTAGCCCTTATGCTCTTTATAAATGATAATCTTTACAGCGACTTGCGTGCGACATTTATTTATCAGGCCCTATGCACACACAAAAGAAAGCACTTTGTTGTGCGTATATATATATATGTGTGTGTGTGCTTATTTGTAAAGCTCAGTGACATACATGCCCGCATATTTTGGCCCAGGCGGGCTTAAACACATGCGCCACCCGTGCGTATACGCAATTTGCGAATTAAGGTTTGCAACTTGCGCGCATTTTCTTACGGCCACAGCAGGCGCGTGACACTTTGAGTTTCATAAATAAAATGCGGTTAGAACATTTGCATCTCATTAACAACATGAGCCGGCAGCTCCAAATGTGTCATTCGGCATAAATCAAATCGAATGATGGCTACACGCCAACCGTAGCCGGCTCTCGATCAATTCATGCTCTTATGACAGCCTAAAATATACTCTTTTGAGATAATCAATGTACTTTAGTGTACAGAACATAATCCATACAGAAATCTCTCAATTAAATGCTCACTTTTGGTTATATGACAAAATTATGATGAGGAAAAGTTTGGTGTCTGTAGATATTCATGATTTTTGTGATTTTATTGATTCTTATATGATGATTTATGATATGATTTAAATAGTTTTATAATTAACTTCCGTTTAGATTAAGTTGCCCAAAAAAGGTAGCGATACGTTAAGCTGTAATAATATTTCATTTTTAATAATTATTTAAATAAAAAAAAAAAATAAAAATTAAAAAAAACTGTTTCGCTCGCAGTTGACTTTAGTTCCTTTCGATTTTTTCTGTTTCTTGTTGAGCGCCTTCAGTTGAACTATTCGTGTGACGCTCTTTTAACGAACATCGCTTATAATGATGGTATATAAATGATAAATGATAAAATAAATTATCTTCACATATATATATATATCAATTTACGAATATGATTTTGTTTAGCAAACACAATTCTCCGATAAATAAATTGCAACTCAACTAATTTCGCTCAACTAATAAAAGAGAATATTCTTTTTCAGTATTTCATGTATCTCCCATCTCAATTAATAACTACTAAATGCCTTGCTAAACCATTAAACAAATACTCTAGATTTGGCAAATTACTTGGGCAAGTTTAATTGTAATTTCCGCAGTCAAACATTTCATTAAGTTGTGGTCCGGCTAACATAATTTATTCGCTTATTGTCTAACAAGTTGGTTGGCCTGAGCCAACTTGGTAAATAGAATAAAATGCCATTTGGAAATTGCGCACTTATGCCAGCAGCTGGCTTAACCGGCGTTGCCTTGAAACTATTTACTATTTCCTATGTTCAACTGCAAATGGCACTTAAGAGAACTTGCTGCGCCAAGCCAAGAGACCACAAAGACCGTAGTACTGTCCACTGTCTACAGTCTGCGCTGAACAGATGATACGAAGCAATAGGCTGAGTGGCGTAAGGCGTGTGGCAGATCAGGGAGCCAATCGCAGCTCAAAGTTTGCCAAGCCACATACAATGCCAAAGTTGCATCCAACTTGGTGGCAAACAACATCCACAATTTGGAACCGCCCTCGCCTCTCACCAATATAATGCCAAATGGCGACATGAATGTTGAGAAAAAAAAAAAAAAATTTATATATATGTACAATAGAAAGGGGCAAAAAAAAAAAAAAAAGTGGAAAGCTCGACAATGTGGCAGGCGCGCTGCTCGGGCTTTTGGGTTTTATGTCAAGTGCAGTTTTTCGCATTGTAAAGTCCATTGAAAAGTTTGCGCACTGGCCGCACCTAACCAAAATGGCGAACGAACGCATATTAAGCGTTAATAACTGTACTTTAATGCCTACGCTCGGAATGCTGCCAAGTTTATGAAACAAAACAAATTTGCATAACAAGAGGCGGAAACTTTTTGTGTTTTATGATTTCTCTCTCCTAGCCGTTCTCTCTCTCTCTCTCTCTCTCTTTCTGTCTCCCTTTATACTCCCTGTCTCTCTCTCTCCCTCTCTCCACATTCCTTTTGTTTTTTTTTTTTTTTTATTTTGTTTCATTTCTGTGCCGGACTGCAAAGTAATTACAGTTGGCGCCGGTCACCAGCCGGCACTGAAGTCCCTTACGCCCCGCCCCCTTAACACGTCGCCTAGGCCCACGTGTAAAAAAAAACACTCACAAAAAACAAAAAAGTTTTCTCCAATTGCAATTTTCAGCTCTAGTCGGACTTAGTTTTTGTTTTGCTATTTATCCTGCATAAGTTAATTGAAGACGATATTGAATAGCTATCATGATCTATCTGGAATTTTAAGTAGCAGCTTAGCAAGGGCAATGGAAACGAGCTTAATGATTTTTCCCTGGAAAAGCGTCTTTGATGAAATGATTTGTATAAAAATCAAACTCGAACACTGCGTGACATCTGAAAAAATTGATTTAGATTCTCGGAATAAACTTGTTCCTTTTTTTGCATTTTTTTTCTCCTTTAATCTAATCATGCTAACAACACGCCACGTTTAATAAGTAAATTTTGTTAAATTGAAAACTCAGTGGACTCGGGGCAGTTAACGAATTTACAGCCTGGCTGCACAATTATAGAGACGGGGTGCTCGGTAAATGGGCTTATTCAAATGGCCATTTACGCTACAGTGCGGCAAAACCACGTTGATTTATGTAGTTGAAATGCGCTTAACGCACAAAAACTCTCTGGCTGTACAGGTATTTTAATTAGTTTGTTGAATTGCATTAAATTTGAATTGCGATACGTGCCACCTGCAGCATCATTAATCAAAAGTGACCAACGACATCATACATCAGGCTTTGGTTACAGAAAAAGAGAAAGAAGAATCTAGCTGCTGTCTTCTCTAGGCGCTGGCTGCTGTTCAGCAAACCCAATAACATGCTGTAAGCGTCAAAGTCTTGGCAACTGGCCCAGTTGTTGGCCTGGCCAACCACACACATATATATGTATGTGTCTGTCTGTGTGTCCAGGCTGCATAATTAAAATTAAACCAGCTGCCCACAGAATGTCCCACGTCAGCTCTTCTCGACTGGGCTTGGTCTCATGTCGGGGCCGTCATTGATAAGCGTCGCCGATATGGATTGATGCCTGTCGACGCGTGCTACTCACGTAAGCTCACATTAAGCGCGTCGGAAGAGCGAGCTTACCAACTGCACTTCCGTTTACTGTTATTTTTTAATACTCTCATGAAAGGCATTTCAGATTCTAACGTTTCTCAATTAAATTTATAATATATATATTTTTTCTGCCTTTCATATTCCATGTTATGGAATTTCTGAAAACTATCTATTGAAATTTCTGTTCGAGCCTCAATGAATTCCAGTGCAAAATTCTCTTTGAAAATATTTCTAGCTATCGATAATGATGAAATGCCAGAGATAGCGCAGACATCAGCAGCCTTTAATAAGCTTCGTCTGTCTGCCTCTCACTCACTTTCCCTCTCCCTCTCACTCTTTTTCCTGCTTGCGAAGGCAACCTTTCGGTATTTGCTTAACGTGCTAGGCATTTGCAGCATATTTAATGGAATTGGCATTGAATATCTGAAATTATTTTGATTTAGTTCAGTTGTTTACGTGCATCACTCGCAACGGTCATTATTTGTGGCAAGTGTATGACGTGTTCGGCATTTCATAGTTTTAATTTCATGCCGCAACACTTGCATTCGCTTATCTCTGTTGTCAGCCACATACATGTGTCTGTCTCTGGCAAGCATCTCGCTTCGCTGCCAGCTCAGTTGGAGCGTGTAGTTCCTCTTGAAGTGTGCTCGTATTCATATGCAAAGTGTAACTGTCTTTATCTGCTCTGCATGTGTGTGTGTGTGTGTGTGTGTGTGAGTGTGTGTACGTGGCTGACTGTCCGGTATTCAGTTATTTGCCTAACTTTTGCCTGCTGGGGCATGGGCGCGACCATCTTATTGTATTTCTTTCTCTCATTTCTCGTGCCATCCTATTCGTTGGCTCTGCTTGAATTATGCATGAGCTGCACAGTCGTTGTCAATATGGCCTTGTCCGCCATACGTGTGTGTGTGTGTGTGTGTGTGTGGGTGTAGAAGAGAATTCTACTGTATGTGTGTTGGCAGGCTCTATCAATCAATTTTGCATACGCTTTATCTCAAGAATTCGTATGGCTTTAAAGGTTATGTGCATGTTAATGCCGTGCGCTTACAGAAGCTTAGCACGAACGACGTGTGCTGAGCGTATAATAAAACGCTAGTTGGCAAATAAAAATCTGAACAAGCGATAATATGACGAGCAGTGAATTATAGAAGCTGATGATATTACTAAGTGATGAGTGAAGAGGCGGGAGTAGGGAGAGCAGAGAGTACTTGGCAAAAGCAAATCTAACGAGTAGTAAAAGAGTTCCTTATAGAATAATGAATTGTGAGTGGGAAGCAGAGAAGCAGCTGCAGAGAGCAGGGAGATGAAACAGTAGCCAGATAGCACAGAATAGGGAGAAGAGATTGGAGAGTAGAGAATGAAATGAAGATCATGAGTAGAAAGCACAGAGGCAGGAACAGTGAGTAAGGAACAGAGAATGAGGAACAGAGAATGAGGAACAGAGAGTAGGGAACAGTGAGAAGGCACAGGCGAGTAGAGCGTAGAGAGTAGTGAAAAGTATGTAAGGAAAACACTTGACGGATCGAAAATTAGATCACATTAACATGAGTCAGGTCATCATGACATCAGCCGTAGTTAGGAGTCCAGCTTTGATTGAATTTAATATGGACATATGACACCATCATATTTATCGATATATCCCATATGATGATCAGCCTGTATCGATGCAAAGCTGAGAGTTACATATAATATATAATTTGATAATAAGTATATCAAATAATAAAATAATGTATAGAATAACATTCTATATAACTATGTATAATTGGAACTTTCATCTCAACAAACTATATTTTATAAAAACTTCTTCAATTGAATAAAGATATGAATGCCTGATTATATGTATACAAAAACACACTGGATATCCGTCTCCCCTGACGCTTTAGTTTCATTCGATGGTTAATGTGAAAACTGAAGAGTGAGATATAAAAAACATTAAATGAGTTACGCATTCACAATATAGAAAAGAAGTATCAGTAAGAGTATCTACCTAAGAGAGTAGAGTATGGTGTATAGAGTGAACATAAATCGAGTCCTGATTTTCTCAATGATACAATTAGAATGTAACGTGTGTAGCAGACCAGAGCTAAAGATAGAAATTCCATTACGAATTAAGACATTAAGTCATTGCGATTGCCACGTTCGATTCGATTGGCGTTGTCAACAACGCTGACACACTTTGTGAGCATTTGAATTGAGAGGTGGGAAATGGCTGTGGCTATAATTGAACTGAACACTGGAGAGTTACTCAAGCATTGGGTAAATAAGTTGTCTGGCTAACAAAACTAAACGAACTTTAAGTGACAAACAACTTGGCATTATTAATGCCGCGATTAATCAAATAGATAAAAGAATGGAGCGAAGCAAAAGCAGTTGAGGATGGGAAGGGGGTTGGGACTGGGAGTGCAGCTGAGCTGAGCTCGTGTCAGTGTCGGGCAACTAATGAGTAGCTCGCTGTAAAGCTGAGTTTTTTATGGCCCAGCTCAGGCAGTAGCGCTGCGCTCAGGGGGGTGGTTGGGTCGGTGGCAAAGTTTATGCAACGAAGTTTGTCCAAGTCCCGCAAGGAAACTTAAGCAAACTGCATCAAATTCAATTTTTAAGCATAACTTTGTCGTTGATAATGAAGGACGACTCCGTTGAAGAGTATAAGCCATAAAAAAAGTGTATATATATATAGTATATATGTATATTATGCGCTTGTTAACAAATGTTTGTAATTGCTCAAAAAGTTGCCCCAACTGAAGGCAAAGTGAGAGCTTTCAACTTGACAGGACCTTATGCAGAACATGAAAGGCAAGCTGAAGAAGCTTCGGCTAGCGCTTGTTAGCAGTTGACAGTTGAGTTGTTGTTGAGCCAACAACAAAGTGGCGTTAGGTAAACGATATCTGTCGACTGCATGGCGAGCATCCTGAATGAAGGACAACGCTTTGTCAGCGAAGGTGACGACTTTTATCGACTTGCCAACGGCCGGCTGCCTCCTAACCTTTGTCAAATTAGAGTGCCCCATGAAGTCTATGCAACGCACACAAAGCAACCATAACAATCCTGCAAGCATCAAGCATCGAGGCGTGTGCATCTCGCCATCTCGCCATTTCGGCATCTTGGCCACTCGGACATTACAGCAATATTTTAGATATTCAAAACTTTAGTATTTTCAACTGCAATTGCAAGTGACGGGCGTCCTTCGGTGTGGTTCCATTCTTATGGACTATGCCGCTTGGCTGGCATCATTATTGAGACCAGGCACTTGAGAATTTTGTTTGAGTAGTTTCTTGCGGGCTGTGTAAACAAAAATGCGAATGCGGAATTCACTTTGCCAAGTGCTCGTCCTGGACAATGCCAGAAAGGCATTGAGCGCAGGTGCTGTTCTTGCACTTACCAACAGCAGCAACAGTAACAGCAACAGCATCAGCAACAGCAGCAGCAGCAGCAGTAGCAACGGCTGCTTGCCCAAGGACAAACTCTGTGCATATCTCGCATCGACTTCCGAGCGCTGCAAAGTATGCTACATATATTTTTATTCTCAAGTTGCAGCCAACAGATGGCGCGTTGCGTTGAGCTGGTCAAAGTTTGCCAACAAGTCCATAAAATAAATGGAAAACAATTTGTAATAAATTACACAGCATAAGCAAACACATCGTGAATAAAATATTGCACTTTAATAAACTATATATCAATTGTCGCAGCTATAATTGAAAACTAGCTCACAAGCAAGCCAAGCTAAACTCGAACCTAATTCAACCAAAACTCGTTACATATTCCACTCTCGTTATCTGGCATCGGACAAAAGTTGACTTTTACTTGCTTAACGAACATTATTTATGCAAAAGATTTGCATTGCAAGTTTACTCTCATAATTGTTGCCATTGTTATCAAGAGAGTTCGAGTGTGTGAATGGAACAGGCGACTCTTAACATCAGCTGAGGGAGCTCAGCTTAGTCTCTAAACTGTTTGATATGGCGACTGTCAAGTATAATTCTGATAAGCCCATGGAGCATGTTGCTTCTAATTTGTGTATAGCTGCAACAATAGTCATATTTGGCCAACGACGAGCGAGGCGGACTCAGAGCTCAGGGCACGGGGCTGAACAACAAACAAACAAGCGAATAAGAAGAAAGAAAAACAAACAACAATAAAACAGCAGAGAGAGAAAGTGCAGTGGGCGCAGTGGGCGCAGTGGGTGGTACGAGGCTGTGCAGCCGATGCAGTGCAGCCACTTGAATGCATTTCAACAACGTTGTCCCGGCTAATCCGCAAAGACAACCAAATCCGAGAGGCCCGCACAATATCCCGACACTTGGCTGGCTTTGTTGCATTGTTGTTGCTGCTGCTGCTGTTGCTGTTGTTTGCGTTGTAAATGAAAATGAAAATGAAAATGCGCCACTCCGATTCGGATTCGGATTTAATATTACACAAAAGCCATACAGCGAACAAAGCGCATTTGAGCAGCGCCGAGCGTCGGGCTCTTTGATGAATGCCAATTGTGAAAAGCTGTTGAAAGACAATCGTCATAATTTGTTGAAATGATTTTGTAGTTTTGTAGTTTTCAACTGCTCTGCTTGAATGAGTTGAATAATTGCAAAGTCAGCGCTCGAAATTCGAAATTCGTTAGCAGCAAAAGCAATTTACATTTGGCAAACTCAATGCGAACTTTTCACACTATGCGTGACACGGCAAACGGGCAAATTGAAAAGCAAATGTCAAACAAAATTGCGAGTCAAACTTTGTTCCCAATGGGGTTAATTAACAAACGAATTCCTTTTATTGCCCATTATGGGTAACTCATTCAATTTACTTTTTGATGAGCTGCCAGTGCGACAGCTTTCAATTGGATTGCACTCTGATTTCTATTTATTTTGTATTGTTATTTGTAATTTTTTTTTTTTTTTTTGTCCAATTAGCTGAGAGCTGCGTTCGGTTCTGATTCACTCAACTGACATCTGAACTTACCATGACGCGCCTCCTCGCCCTCGGGTGCATGCTGTGTGATTGTATTGAGCTCCTCTTCCAGGTCGACATGACAATCGGATACGTCCCAGGAGAGGAAACCTGCAAGTGACAAAAGAAATAGAAAAGAAAGCAGGTGAGATAAGTCGCGTACGAAAATATCACAAAAGGCATAGAAATCAATCGAATTCAATTGAATTGAGTCGATTTGTGTTAAGCAACGTTTCCACGAAGCTTAGCGATATATTAAGAGTAATTTATCTATATGTATGTGTTTTATTTCTTGGCTAAAATTTATCAAGATTTTATGGTTTCAGAATTAATATGATAAAGAAATTTGTAACGAAAACATTTAGCATAAGCCTTCAAGCTTTATCCCATAAAGTTATTATGCATTGCACTCATTGAAAGTTGAGAGAATTTGTGATGAATGAATATGCTTATAACAGCGAGAGAGATACAAGAGAATTGGTACGACGAGCTGAGTAGATCTAGTCATAACCGTCTATTTGTGAGTGTGTACAGTTCAGTATTAAACTTTATTCTTCTGAGTCTAAGTATTTAAACCCAAACCCATGCGTAAATTCATCTCTTAAATCTAGTGCTTGTAAGGCTCTCAGTATTGATCTATTGCATTCTTCAATAGTATATCGCCGAGGCTGAATTACACATATGGCGTTTACTTTGATCTATTGCATACTACTTATTGAGTGCATAGAAGACATGTATACGATATTCGTACATTTCTATGTTCATGCCTGAACAATCTGTCTGTCTGTTCATGCGATCGTACCTTCTTCTGTCTGTCTGTTCCTTGAGACTGCTTTGGCATACAAAATTAATGCGCGCTTCAAATTCAATAAAGCTTATTCTATCTAAGAGAAGAGTTATTCAACAAATTATTGAAACATCTGCAGGACATCAGCTGAACTCTGGATATCTCCTAGTCGCGCAATATACACTGAAATATTCTTCTTTGTTTTAATGTGATTTTCTCGTAATGTCTTTCAGCAATTACCTGGCACAATTCGAGTTTGACTTGCCCTGAATTTATAGCCCTATTTCGGCTATTGGCCATTGAAATAAATAGCTGTGAGCTCATTAGGCGTAGACAGCGCACATTTCATTGGCTTATCCCATTCAGTACGTTGCCCGAATATCAATGCTAATTACTTGTCTTCTTCTTCATTCACTTCTGCTTAATGAGAGTGAATAATGCTAGGCATGTCGTATCATATGCAGCAATTACGTATTACTTGTCTCAAATGCATCCGCTCTAAGTGTTGACCAAGTGCCATGATGTGCTTGGCTCATTTATCAAAAATAAATATATATACTTATGTATATATATATACTTTTAATGTATGTGCATGTTGTTGATAAATTTTTCATTAATTTCATAATTACAGAATGTGTCATGAGACGTTGTTATTCTGTAACTTTTTTCTCTTTGTTTGCCATTTTGATAAATGGCCAACATGAGACAACGAGAACGCAGAAGTTGCGACTCCTTCAGCGCGTTACGTATACGTCATGTGGCACACACACACTCACACACACACAGAGAGTCATCTGTTTGTTGTCTTTAGTTTTGCCTTTTTTGCTTCCCTTGCATCTGATATTTAGTTGGCCCGCATAGAATAGCTTTATATCTATATATAGCCAGCGAGCAATGCCAGTTGGCCTCTTTGGGTATTATGTCATTTAGTAAACAAATTAAGTCAGCCTTCACTCACAGGCTGTGTTTGTGCACGTATGTGTACGTACATTGTACTTCAGCGTAAGTATTTGCAAATACAAATACCAAAATAGTTGGCTCTTCAAACAAAAAACGGCAAAAAAAAAAAAAAAAGAAGAGAAAAGAAGAAAGAAAAGTGCATCATTAGCATTTCCTTTTTGGTGTACCACAAACTATTTGCTCGGCATTTTTGCCTGTGTTTTTTTCCTTTTCTAGAATGGCCAACAGCAAAATGAAATGAATTTCAAATAACTATTAAATGTTTGGCAAGAGTGCTTGCATATGGCTATAGTTGTAGCTGCAGTTGTGGCTGCTTAGCAGAGCTCTTCGCTCTGCTCTAATTGCTAAATGTTAGCCTTTTCTTGGCTACGTTTTTTTATTTATTTCCTGTGTGTTTTCGGGCTAAACATATTCAAATATGAGAGAGAGAGAGAGAGAGAGACAGGGAGGGAGAGAGAGTGTCTGCTGAGTCCCATTTTGTAGCTTGGGGACTGCATAGCAGCTGGAATTTA
>JAUESO010000303.1:0-36371 GCA_030914385.1 Drosophila antonietae
ACACATTCACAATGTAAACGGCATTGCACCCAAGACACTATCGGACCAAGCAGGGACCAAGCAAGGACCAAGCAAGGACCCCGCAAGGACTTTAGGGTCGGCAGCATTCAGCTAAGGTTGTTACGTCGCCTCGAACAGACTCTCCCTCTCTCTAAGCACATTACGTATTGCATTCGCAAACTCATTCGCATTTTGATTGTAATCGGAGCTAAACACACACAAACACACACGCACATGCGCATTAGATAAGGATCAGCTGCCCGAGCTGCGCTAGGTAAAAGGAAAAAAGCGAAAAAAAAAGCAAAGCAACAAAAAAAAGAATCAAACGAAAATCTTTACAATCAAGCATGTGTGTTACCTTGTTTACCTTGCCTAATGCGAGCTGACAGATTATTATTAGCGTAACATTAACGTCAAATTACGCAGCTATTTTGCGCACTTTATCTATAGAGCACCGACATCGAGATCAATGCCAAATGCGAACATCTCCATCTGCATCTCGATCTCAATAGATATGGAATCATTCACCTTTTGTTGCATTTCGGCTGGACCGGACGGCTATTCCATGTGTGGCACGTTGCCCATCCACTAGCTCTGCAGGTGCAGATCCTCATATGATGTATTATATGATATGTGGAATGTATTTATGTAGGCTCTCATAATAGGCAACTCTCGGAGATGCAGCAGATAAGCAGATCCAAATGGGACTAAACTGTTTAGATTGTACTCAAATATTTCCATCTTGTTTAGGTTGCACAGATCTTGGGCATATCTGTTTAGAACAGTTTTATTTTAATGAGGATAGATCCGCATGTAGTCCAATCGATCTTCTAAGCATAATTTGTCTACAATCTTAAGGTTTTTTTTTTTTTTTAATTTATAAATCATTTTTATTTAACTTGGTCACGTGGATAACTTTAACTTTATGTTTATTTCGGTTTCATTCTATAAGAACTTAAGAAGAGTTTTTTGACAAATATTAAATCTAAAGTTTCTCTGTTTATAACCGGTTTAACTTAATAAAGCACATATCATTCAAGTCCATACAATTTCAAATAGCTATACCACATAAAAGCAATATATATCTATAGGGATCTAACTAAATTTGTATTACAATTCTTATTTATTAAATATTCATTACACAGCTTAAGACAAATCTAATCAAATAGAGTTTTTAGTTTTAGAGATATAGAATATATATTGCATGGATCGTGTATATTTGATAGTATCAAATCAGTTAGACATTTCATAAAGCCGTCTTTCCATATGAGAATATTATATTATATTCTTAAATAATATAAGGAACTCCCTTAATGTATTAGTTTAATTTATTTTATTTTGTAATATGATAATCGTTTCGGTAGAATAGACATTATATTGTGTAAGATGGGATATTCGAAGATGAAATTATTAGAAGAATTTCTCGTAATGGACAATTCATTATTTTGTTCAGATAAAATATGTCTACATATACATACATATGTATATTAAAAGATATTTAATATTTTATCTGTAATATCTATGTATATAAAACCTCCGCAAGCCTCTCAAACTTACCAACTAAATCTGTAATTAAAATGTTATTAAATACACTCTATACGTAAAACCATCCTCTTAGCTATCTAATTGTAGCTCATCCATATCCCACTGCATAATCCTCTCAAATGCAGCTGCGCTCCACTCAATTATTCTCCGTCTAATTCTGGGAAGCACATTAAATAATTGTAACTACGACGCACGCCCCTTATTATGCTGTGAAAAAGCACTTAGGAGGGCGTCAGGGCGAAGGAGCGTTGCTCACCTGACGCAACTCCCACACGAAAACCGAAATGTCAACACAGTGCAGAGAAAAACTACTGCAGCAGAGCGAGAGCTAAGCCTGCGAACGATGGGAGTGGGAGAATGCGCAAGGAGCAGCTTCAGTTGTTATTTGCTTTGGCTGCGTGTTCCGGGTGCGAGCACAATGCGTGACAATAATTAAAAGATTTCTAGTGTCAACAGTATAAATGGAATCAAAAACATAGTCGCAGACCAAAACTAAATGACACAAGGCGCGGAATGGAATGGGAATGGGAAAGGGAATTGGAATGGGCTATGGGCTGTGGGCTGTGGGCTATGGGCTGAGCATGAAATGCGCACAATGTTTGTTTATTGAGACGGCTTTGATTTGTGCCACGAGAGCTGAGCTGAGCCAAGCTGAACGGGGCTCAACTGAATTTGATGCCATCATGTACGAACCACCCACCCATCCACCCGCTTCCGATCCCAAGCCAAACCCTTCCAACCACGACAAGTGCGCGCGTGTTTGCAGAGCCGTTGTGTGCATAAGCAACGCCGATTATTGACACATCACCGGCTACGCGACGCGTCTGCCTCTGTGGAGGAGGGAGAGAGGAGAGTAAGATGATGGGAGGGAGGGAGATGGGTAGAGATGTCGAAGGTGAACTCTCCTCCGGCTGAACAGCAAACACTTTGCGCGAAGAAGACAAATGCAAATCGAACTGCAGTGAGCTTTGCGAGAGGGGGTGAGCGTGTGTGTGTGTGTGTGTGTGTGTCTGTGCATTGCTTGTATGTTTTCCCAATTCCAATTTCGATTCCGTAGACCAAACCAAAAACCCGTCCGCCCAACCCCTTGCCATGCGGTCGTGCGTGAAATTTAATCAAAGCAAAGCGAGCGCCTGCCTCTGCCTCTGCCTCTGCCTCCTTCCATAACCCGCTCGCAGCCCATCAGTGTGGCCAACAGATTTTGGTATCCCAAACTGAAGCAACCGGAAATGTTGCACATTTGTAACTGTAACTTGCTTTGGGTGTTGCCTCTCTACACAAAATGGGCAACAAGATAAAAGGAAAGAAAACGTTAGTTTTTTTTCTATTTTTTCCTTTCGTTTTTTCGGCAACACGCGTAACGAATTTCGCACACCCTTTAAAAGGACTTTTATTAGCAAATTACCACGCTCAATGATTTAATGGGCTGAAAATCAATGAGCAGCATTAAATGTACTTTTATATTACTTTAAATCTGTATTTGTTGTATTATATTCGAGTACAGACATATTCAAGCACATAGCGAACTAGATAACATATTCACCATGCTGATAGTTTGATTAGTGTACTGTGGCCCAGGCAACTAGTCGACGTCAAAGTTTTACACACAAGTGCAAATTTTTGTCAATTGTTGTAAATGGAGTTTCCGTTTTCCTGCTCTCGACAAAGCGCTGTCTGTCTGTCTGCAGCAATTTGCTCAACAATTGGTTGGAGGAGCGGCGGTAAGAAGCGATTTGTTGAATTTAGTTTGCAGCTTACCAAAGCCCAAGATTCAATTTGCGCGCACTTTCAATGTTGCATGGCAATGCTTGAAGCCGTGCGCAGCCCTGGGCTTGTACATATGCTTGCTTAGTAATTGCGTGCGCCCTGGTCGAATGTAGAACACACATACAAATACATGCATTCAGATGTATGCGAGTGTATGCGAGTGTATGTGAACATATTATTATGGTGAAGTAGAAACGAAAACAAAACGCAAACAGCAATAAGAACGAACATCAGGCGAGCTAAAGCGAACATGCGTTTATTTTTAAACCAAACGCGCTGTGCTCTCTCTCACTCTCTTTTTGTTCAGTAGAAGCTTTGATATTTAGGCGGCTGCTCTCTTACTCTCATTGCTGTTGTTCGCTTTGTTCGTGCTTAACATTGAGAGCGCAGTTTGTTTTCATGAACAGCTTTGTCACGTGGAGTAGCTGCTATCGATGTTGCTTGCTGTTGTCGCTATCGCTGTTTCGCTTTTAATATTCACTTTTATTTTGCGGTCGGCATTCGCGGCGAGTCTCTTGCGCACATTGGAACTGGTTAATTAAATATTTACGTATATTAATTGTTTAAATGCCATCAGTCAATTGGGTCCATATATGCAATGCTAAATGTGAATCATAATTTTTTATTTATTTTTCTTCATACATTACCATACATATTTAAAGAAAAATTTTTACATGTATTAAAATTATTTGTTATTATTATTATTATTATTATTATTTTATTCTATTATTATATTAAGTTTGGTCTTATTATATTAATTTGGATCTGCATTGAATTTGCTTAGCATCTATGCAGTTCTAGATGTATTTATAAATTTAGCAGTTACTGTAACAATCACAATGTTACAGATCGAAATACCATTATATCCAAGCCATACAAACTAAGCCTAATTTTGATTAGTAGGTGTCAGTGTGCCAGTGCACATGTTCTGAGTATGAGAGAGTCAATTCTTTATGCTCTTTTTCTTTCTCACTCTCTCTCTCGCTCTCCACCGGTACTCAATTTTTGTCGTTGTTATTTCTATGTGGGACTGCGCTTTAAGAGCGTATGTAGATCCCAGTGCCGTTGTTGTTTGCTGCCGTTTCAACAGCTTGCCCCTTGCCAAGCGTGAGCACTTTGCGGTTAATCACGATGACGGGGGCGTTTGCGACGCCAGTTGCGGTTGTTGTGGCCTGTCAATCGCTGACTTTGCTTTGTATTCTGCTTTTGTTGATAATCGGGAACGGCGACGGCGACGGCGACGCCGACGTCGCCGCGTAGTGTTCGCAATTCTAAGTTTTGGGGCCCGTTGGGCCAGCACTTTGTCGACGTCACGTCAGTTCATTGCGTCGGCTTGTACAGCTTGCTAGCGCGTTTTTTTTTTCGTGTTCTCTCGCCAATTCCCAACACTGTGTGTGCGTGCGTGTATGTTTGTGTATATATATAGTATATGTATGTATGTATGTGTGTAACTGTATGACTGAATGTAGTGTGCTGGCTGGCGTTCTTAGTTTTTTGTTTTGTGATATTCTCTTCTCTGTTACTGCTGTCAGTGCTTCTTGTTCTTCTTCTTTTTGCCAGTTTTTTGTTGTTGACGTCGCCGCGCATTGTTTTTATTGCCGTTTCTGTCGTTGCCGTCGTGGCCGCCGCCGCGCAGACCAAAATCTTGATTGTGATATAATTTGTTAAGTATTTATTTATTTGTATTTGGCACAAGCGTGCCACGACGGACCCGTTGTTTGTCCCAGTGCAATTGGAATTGCATTCAAGCCGCAAGGCACTACTGCTAGAGCTACAACAACATCAACAACAACTGACACAACATCAACAACAACTGACAACAACATCAACAGACAACAGAAACCGAAGCAGCCGTGCGCGCTCTCCATCTCCGTCTCACTTGTCACTTGTCACTTGTCACTGTCACTGGCCGCACACTGTCTCGTTCACTCGCCATGGTCTACTCCACGAATATACTGCTGGGCATTGTGACCATATTAACCGCCGTGTTCATCTGGTCGCGTCGCACCTACGTCTATTGGCAGCGACGTCGCGTCAAGTTTGTGCAGCCCACACATCTGCTGGGCAACCTAAAGAAGGTGCTCAAACTGGAGGAATCGTTCGCCCTACAGCTGCGCCGCTTCTACTTTGATGAACGTTTCCGCAACGAGCCCGTCGTGGGCATCTACCTATTCCATCAGCCGGCGCTGCTCATACGCGACCTCCAGCTGGTGCGCACCGTTCTAGTCGAAGACTTTGTAAGTTTCTCCAATCGGTTTGCCAAATGTGACATGCGCCACGACAAAATGGGCTCCCTGAATCTGTTCTTTGCCAGGCAGCCCGAATGGCGTGAAATACGCACTCGACTCACGCCGGTCTTCACTGGCGCCAAGCTCAAGCAAATGTTCTCACTCATGGAGGAGGTAAGTCAACAAACTGCGATCCTTTCAAAGTGCTGCACTGTGCAACAAAATGTTCTCATTTGCTCTGATTTGACATTTAAAGTTTCTCGATATTCTAGAATATATTCTAAAGATATTCTAGAATATATTCTAAAGATATTCTAGAATATATTCTAGAATATTCGTTGTGTGCATGTAAAAGTGATAAAATATCTCTGATTGATTTTTTTTTATTTCTTTAAATTTATTTACGATTTTTAAATTATTTTTATATTTTCCTAATGAAAATTTTGTTTTTATTTATTTAAATATAAAATAATATAAATTTTATATTTTTGTTTTGGTTTTTTTTTTTTTTTTTTTTTTTTTTTTTTTTTTTTTTTTAAATCAAAATTATTTTGTTTATTTTTTTTTTAAATAATTTAAATTTTTGTTGTAAGCATGTAAAATATTTGATGTCCGATGTGATGCTGTCTTTAATTATAAACAAATATTACTTTATTTTTTATTTATTAGTATTATTTGTTTTGCATGCATCTAAAATATCAGTTAAAAATTTAAACTTAAAATAGATTTTTTTTTTTTAGATCTTAGATATTTGTTCAATCATGTCAAATTTCTTTTATTATTATTTATTTTTAAATATGTGTAAAATATATGAAAAAAATATCTTCGAATATATATATATTTTTTTTTAATTTTAGTTTTTTTTTTTTAAATTTTAGTTTTTTTAATTTTAATTTTTTTTTTAAATTTTACTTTTACATTTTTATTTTTTAATTTGTACATATGTACAAATCTGACATTTTTGCATGTAAAATATCTTTATTTAATTTATTTTTTTATTTTTTTAAATTATTGTGTGATATTTTTAATTAATTTATTTTTATTTATTTATTTTATTTTATTTATTTTTTGTTATTATAAAAATAATAAAAAAATAAAAAAAATATCTTTGAATATATATATATATATATTTTTTTTTTAATTTTAGTTTTTTTTTTAATTAAAAAAATTTTTTTTTTTATTTTACTTTTACATTTTTTGTTTTTTAATTTGTACAAATCTGACATTTTGCATGTAGAATATCTTTATTTATTTATTTTGTAAAATTTTTGGTGTAATATTTTTAATTAATTAATTTTTTATTATTAAATGTTTTTTTTTTAATATTTATTTATATTTTTTTTATTGTTATATATTTAAAATATTCATTTTGTTTTTGTTGTAGACAAATTAGTGTTAACTAGTGTAGGCCTCTCGTACGAGCAGCTGTTACCAAAGTTCATCGCAAGTGTCTGAAAGCATAGACAACTGTGTGAGAATTGAACAACTGGTTTCGTATAGCTAGTCATATTTTAGACTTTACACTCTCAGTTAAGTTCTATAGAATTTGGAGTCTATCCATAGGTTAAACATGACAACAAAACTAAAGTGTTTATTAGCTGAATGATGCAAAACCACTTGAATATATATTTTTTATATTTATTTTTTATTATCTGCTTAGCATTAAAATTGTTGAAGGTGGGCAATGTTGAGATATACATGTATATATATAATACCTTATATACAATACTCAATATATACTCTATGCATATGGCTTATGTTTCCTTATTAATTATGTTGCACAGTGTAAACTTTCGCGCTGCACTTCAAACTAAATCACACTTTAACGATCCATACTGTAATCTCGATTCTAGATTGGCTGCGATCTGGAGTGGTATTTGAAGCGTTTGGCGCGTGATTTGCGTCGCGGAGATGCGGATCGTGGCATTGTCGTGAGCATCAAGGATGTGTGCGATCTGTACAATACGGACATGATTGCGAGCATTGCATTCGGACTGCGTTCGTATAGCTTGCGGAATACACTATCGGAAATTGGTTCACATTGTCGGCACATATTCCGGCCGAATGTGCGTCGGATAATAGACTTCTTTGTGATATTCTTTTTGCCGAAGCTGGTGCCGCTGCTGCGGTCGAAGCTGTTCACAGAGCCGCACTCGGATTTCCTGCGCCGCGTCATCCAATTGGTGATTGAGGAGCGCGAACGGGGCGGCGATCTGCGCAATGATCTCATTGAAATGCTGCTAACGCTCAAGAAGGAGGCCGATCTGCAGCAGGACAAGACGCACTTTACGCATCATCAAGACTTTCTGGCCGCCCAGGCGGCCAGCTTTGAGGTGGCCGGCATTGAGACATGCTCGTCCACCATGTCCTTTGCCCTGTACGAGCTGGCCAAGCAGCCGCTGATGCAGGAGCGACTGCGACGTGAGATACGCCATACGTTGCCCTGGCCGCGGGCACTGGCAACGGCAATGGCAACGGCGACGGATGCGCCGGCATTGGCTTGTGCGGCATCGGTCTCAGTACGCCGGTACTCAGCTATGAGCTAATCGCCGGCATGAAGTATCTGGAGATGGTGGTGGAGGAGACGCTGCGCAAGTATCCGATTGTGCCGCTGCTGGAACGCGAGTGCTCACCGATCAATAAGAAACGCTTCTACTCACTGCGCCCGCACGCCGAGTGCTATGCCCGGCGTGGCATGCCCATCTTCATCTCCAATCTGGCCATACATCATGATCCGCAGGTAGGACGCTGCTTCACTCGCCATCTACAGCAGATTAAAAAAAACTTGCTCGCTTTCTTTTCATTTTCCCCACACAGTACTGGCCGGAACCGGAACGCTTCGATCCGGAACGCTTCAATCCGGAGAACAAATTGAAGCAAACGCCCATGTCATATCTACCGTTTGGCGCCGGACCACACAATTGCATTGGCATGCAGATTGGCATGCTGCAGATCAAGCTGGGACTCATCTACTTTCTGCGCCGTCATCGTGTCGAGTTCTGTGACCGGACCGTGGATCGCATCAGCTTCGATGCCAAGTTCGCGCTGCTTGCCAGCGAGCATCATATTTACCTCAAAGTTGTTGACTGTATATAGCGCACAAGCGGAGCCCAGAGCATCCATCAATCCACATCAGCATCCATAGCCCCGCATCAGCCTACAAATCCATTAGCATCACAATTACCGATGCAGCTATCGTAGCTCATTTAAACGCCAGTTGCTCTCAGCTCCCGCATTGTTTAGTCATAGATATTTTGGTTTGCCGCAAATAAACTTTGCTGCGCTCTATTATTATTATTTTATATAGAAATTATATTTATATACATAAATATATATCATTTTTTCGCTCTCTCTCTCTCACCCTTTCACTCTCTTCGTCTCTTCTCTTTCTTTGTTTGCTGCTACTTAACAATAGAGCGTTGCTTAGCTTTTGTTTTTGTTTTTATCTATATATATATATATATATTTAGTCGCGTCATTGGCCGATAGCTTATCAATAATTTTTTTTTATTTTTATTTTTTTATTATTATTATTTTTTTGTTTGGTTAAACTTTGGCTCTGGCCAGGTGGCCTGATCGCCGCTATCGGCTGCCGCGAGTTGGCAACGCGCCCAGCCCCCCACATGCGAGGGTTGCTCAATGCCAATGCTAATGCCTTAACGAATACCATTATGTATATAAAGCACACATATATCAATATATATATATTTACTTAAAGAGAAACTTGCTAGAATTTTCAGTGAAATTCATGTGAAACTGTGCTCAAGGCTGTTTTACCTTAAAATTCATGAAGAACTTTGAAGTTGACTAAATTTTTTTTTAATTGAGTATTTATTTACTTTAAAAAAAGAATATTTAAGTAAATTAAGCTATGTGTATTTTAATAGCATTAGAATTTTATGAAATTTTATGAAACTTTTTTTTTTTTTTTTTTTACATATGGTATATATATATAGAATATATATTTCTATAACATATTCAACTCTGTTTTATTGGTATTAAATTTGTTGTTGTGGGGCTGCCGCTGATGTGACGCGGCATGCAAATATTCACACCCTTTTGCTAGGGCACAAAGGGTTTGGCCGCTGGTCGCTGGCGGTGAAAAACCAAAAGGTTTTCGTGATTTCCATGGAAAAATGCACTGATTTTTCTTAGCATTTAACACACACACACACACAGAGAGAGCTGTACGAATACTCTTACGGCCAAGTTCCAAGCCTTTGCGCTAGCCTCAACTCTTTGGCTAGCCCAAAACCTTTTTGCCTATGGCCAGTTTTTATTAGACCGCGAAAAATCAACAGAGGCCAGGGTGGTCAGGCCCCGGGTTCGTGTATGTCTATAGTGAAGTAGGCAAAGGAGCTCTCCCTATCTCTCTCTCACTCACTCTCTCTGTGTCTGTGTGTGTGTGCTAAAAGGGTTTACAACAATGTCATAAAGCAATGCGCATTCCTTTCCAGCTATGCACACATATAAGAAATATATATGCATTTATTTATGCTTTGTTCGAATTGTTTTGTGTGTATGTAAATTAAATAAAATTCACTTTTCACGTGAATGAAATGCGGCAAAGCCGAAAGCGAAAGAGTTGCTGCCGCTGCTGCTGCTGCTGCTGCTGCATGCCTCCTGCTACTCCTGCTGCCGCTGCTGCTGCCTTCTGGGAATCATTTGCGCCTGCCCAAAGGATGTTGTATGTGGCCAGCAGCAGCAGCGGCAGCTAATTCATATAAATCTACGTAAACACACTTAGATGCCAAAGAAGAAGAAGAAGAAGAAGAAGGGGAAGCAAACACATGCAGCATGGCCTACTTGCTGCAGGTGTGCGAGCGAGAGGGATATGCTTGCTTGCTGACAGCAACAACAGCTGTTGGCACAGGTTAGCAGGTTGCAGCCAGGTCGACTCTCTCTGCGTGCGTGTGTATGTGTGTGTGTGTGTGTGTGTGTGCATTAAGCCTTAATTAGACTCTGGCCGAAGTCGCAGCTCCCACGCACGTGTTAGCTACACTTGTTGTTGTTGCTGCTGCTGCTGCTTAGGGGTCTCGCATTGCAGTTAAATTGCCCTTCAACCCGACCGGCTGATGCTTGACAGTTGCTGTTGTTACGGTTCACCATGACCAACGCCAACAATTACGTTGCCCGGCCGCCGCAATTCTATTGTCTTTCGATTTCCTGGCTGCGTTTTTATTGCTCATTTCCCACATGGTTTCATTTTCGTTGCCGTTGCCGTTGCCGTTGCCGTTGCTGGTACTCCCTCGGCCCGAATGACACTTTCGGTTAGTGTCTGAGAGCGTGTAAACGTTTTGAATGCGCCCAGCGCCTTTAACTTTGCCAGCGGAACCATTTTAATGATCACCAAATTGCCATTGAGCTCCGCACAAGTTCAATCGCCGGAGCTGTGTAAGCGGATGTTGCCCTTTATCTTTATCACTCACTCCGGCCAGCCATCCGCAACTTGTTTCGGCCATACGTCCATCCACACGGCTAAGGCGGCAACAAAACTAATGAAGCAACAACTGTCAAAAATGTCAATAAAAAATTATTTTTATTTATATACATATTTTGTTATCCTAAGAGTAGAGTTATTAATGACTCATTCTGCTCTTTCTCTCTTCCTCTCTCTCTCTCTCTAGATAACAGCTGGTCTTTCCCATATTCCACACAGCAGGTAAACACTTGCCAAATGCAGGTGTAACTAAATTAATATTACGTCAATAACGTGAATAAATCGCTATAACCAGATTTTTCATTTACACAGTTCGAATAGGTTTTTTCAGCTAGTTTTTTTTTTTTTTGGTTAGTTTTACTCGAAATGCCTTGAAATGGAATTGAATGAAGGTTAAGTTTCGGTTTCAAGTTTTTTTTTACCAGTTAGCTTGGTGCTGAAAATTTGAATTGGATGTAAAAGATCGTATGGAGTGAGAAAATGGTAAATGGAATAGTACTATATGCTATATGGAAGCTAGAGGGAGACTTAGACAGAGATAGACATACAGAGAAGAGAGAGAGAGAGAGAAAGTAAGCTATGGAAAGAGAGAGAGAGGGGAAGCTATAGGAAGAGAGACAGAGAGAGAGAGATTAATCTATAGAAAGAGATATATATATGTATAGGAAAAAAACAGAGAGAGAGAGAGAGAGAGAGAGAGATTGACCTAAAGAGAAGAAACTATAGGAAGAGACAGAGAGAATAGAGAGAAAGAAAGTAAGATATAGAAAGAGAGAGAGAGAGAAAGAGGAAGCTATACGAAGAGAGATAGAGATACTCCCCTCTAAGACATGCTAATGAATATAACAAGTTTTCGCTGAATGTGATACGAGGCAACTAGAGCACATTAGCGTCTATAAGATTTAACAGCTGGAAATCCAAAATGAGACTGCTTTATTGTAGAGCTGCTCTAGGGATTGTCCAAGAATTCGATTTTTTTTATAGATGTATATAATAAAGCGTATATACGATCTATAATATAAAAAAAAAAAAATAAAATAAAATAAAATATTATCCCCTATATATGAATATTTACGGCTCGACAAATTGTCAATTTGATCTTTCATGATAAAAAAGAAGTAACGCATTATGCTAAAGATTATATAGTCTTAAAAATGATATATCTAAGAATACAACAAAACTACTACAAATGGATATTTGGTGTATTTAAACACTTGAGAATTCGTTCCAGTTCAGCTCGTTGACAGATAGATCATCCAAGTGGGGGCATTCAGATGTGGCTGAAAATTAATCACAAATAGATGCATTGATTAATGATCTCAAATTAAGTGAGCTGCTTGATTCCCCAGCAATTTGTCTCTCAATTGGCTGTCTCTGTCCTCTGGCGAGTGTGGCAACAATGTTCGACAGCTGCGTTTCATGTGGTCGCATCTGGGGGCGCCACTTTGATGTGTGTGGATGCAGTGGCTCCCGGGCGACGGAGCGACCAAGCGACCATCCGACCATCCGATGCCGTCAAAGATTTACGGCTATGCAAAAAGTGGCCAGATGATGATTTTTACGACAAGCCAGCAGCATCCGCAGCAGGAGCAGTATTAATATCCGAGATATTGTCGGCTGCATCTCTCTATCTGCATCTTATCTGTCGAGGTAAACGAACTCATCCCGTCTGACATAATAAAAATGGCACAAAGATCTTCTCAGATTTTTATGAATGAATGCTGCTGAATCGTCTCAGTCTCATTCGCAATCGCATTCGCATTCTGTCTCTTCTTCTTCTAGTTGCATTCATTGTCGTTAATGCGCTTAGGACGGGTTGACGGATTCTTGTCGGCTTCGAGTGCGGGCGGCGCAATTGTGACAAATACACGGATACAAAGATATACAGATATATCCGTATAGATAATAGAACTTGAGACCGAGAGACACGCTGACAAGGTCCAAGATGCATGTAAATGTATTACCATGAAATTCAAGTAGCCGGGCGCTAGCTAGCTAGCTAGCTAGCTATCAGCGCGGCACAATCAGTGCCATTAATATGCGTATCTGTGCGTTGCTCTCGCTGCACTTCCGCTTCCCTTTCTGTCTTTTTTTCGGGCTACCTGCCTGGCTGTGACACAAAAAACATATTAGCTGTGTTTTGGGAGTTACATCATCATCAGCATCATGAGGCAACGCTGCTCCCAGAGGAAGTTCCAATTTGATACGTAAATGAACCATGGCCCGATGCGTTCATGAAGTGTCCTGATGTCCTCGCTTTGACTCCCCCCTGAATACACCGTTTCAAGTAGTTTTTTATGTCTGCTTCTTCTTGTTGCTGCCTGGCTGCCTGTGTGGCAAGCCTACTTTGCATTTTGGTCCACCCTAGGCCAAACGTTCTTCTGCTTTTTCTCACTTTTTTTCTTGCTTTCCCTAACCTCCTCAGCTTCTTCTTGTTATTGTGATTTCTGACATGGCGCTGACTGCTGGCTGTCAGCTGGAATTATTATTTGATAGGCATTGCTGCGAGGGTTGCCAGAGAAATTAGCAAATTGCGCTTTTCTCTAGGAGTTTTCTATATTTTGCTGATTTTGTTTGAGTCTTGAGTATAAAAATATATAATAGGGCTGATTGAGCTCATAGTTCTTATAATTTTGGTCTTATGTCAAGAAAGAGCAAAGGTTTTTATCAAATTTAATTTTTTTAAATTATTTTTTTTAGGAAAATTCTTTTAATTTGGTTGTGCTTTGAGAAAGAAAAAAAATTAATTTAAAAATATAATATTTGTAGGACTTTAGCTCGAATAAATATAGAAAATATGCAACAAGGTGAAAATGAAAGGTGTGCTATGCTGATGACGAGCACAGAGTATATTTCGATGAGCAGAGTATAAAATATTTATTGTATAAAAAATATATGTACATAAATAAAATGATATATTATTTTTTATAATGACAGAAACAATTGAAATGTAGGACTTTCTAAGAGAACTCATTGCTAAGGATAGCCGATTTCCTATCCCATTCAGCTGTGATTTTTCCATGTACTAGATAAAATTTCACATATCAGAGAGTAACAGGAGTATATAATTTTTAAACTTAAAGAATTTGCTGAACTATGATGCGGTAAAGAACTCAACAACATTTTAAGTTTAAGGAAAACATTTTATTAGTTTTCTATTTATTTAAATAAACATTTATTTTTAAAATATATTGCATTACTGTTTTATTTCATTTAATTTATTTATTTATTATTTTTTTGTATATTTTACTTTTTTTTAAATTTATATTTATTCTTATTTATATTTCATATTATATTTCATATTATACATATATTTTTTAAATTTAGTTTTTTCATTTAGTTATCTTTAAAACATTTTATTAATTTTTTTTTATTGAAATAAATAATTATTTTTAAAAGTTATTGCATTATTTTTTATTATTTTACTTTTTTTTAATTATTTTTATTTTTGTTTATTTGATTTTTTATTTTATTTTTTCTTCTATTTTATTTATTTATTAATATTTTTTTTATATAATATATAAATATTTTTTAAAAATTAAGCTTTTTTCATAGTTAACTTTAAGGAAAACATTTATTAATTTTATACTTATTTAAATAAAAGATATTGAACTATTTTGTATATATTTTTTATTCTAATTTATTTATTTATTATAATTTTTTATATATTTATATTTTATGATATATAAATATATTTTTAAAAATGTAGTTTTTTTATTTAGTTAGTTTTAAGGAATTTAGTAATTTTCTACGTATTTAAATAAACATTATTTTTAATAGTCATTGCATTTTTTATATTTTTTTTTTTTTATTTATTTATTATTTTTGTATATATTAATATTTTATAATATATATATATATATATATATATATATATATATATATATATATACATTTTAAAATGTATTTTTATTTTCATTTAGTTTTTATCATACATCTTTAACATATTTCGACTGCTAACAGTCGTCCAAAGTCTCCGAACACACCTCGCTGGATTGCTATTTTTTTTATATATATTATTGTGCCTTGATATATCTCCACCTCCCCGCCCGACCTCTAGTTGTGTGTAGCTTAAATCGTCTGTTTACATTAAATGCATAAATTATGCAATAGTTGATTTTTTTTCTTTTATTTTTCATTTTTTATTTTTCCTTCTTGTAGTCATAAATTCGCTTTGATTTCGTTGCTGGATGCTGAAGTGGCAATTGTCAAATGCATAAAATATGTCCAAACGAATATACATATATTTGTTTTGACAGCGACGGCGAGTGAACAGGAGAGAGAGAGAGAGATAGAGCGAGAGAGAGAGAGAATGACAGCGAGCGTGGCTTTTTAATTCGGCTTTGTATGCATTTCACTTTGAGCGTTTCGTGCGACGATTTTCCACAATTTTCATGCTTTTCCCATTTTATAGCATAATGATAATGTCTGCTGTTTTGGGTCATTTACTATGTCGCGTTGCAACCCCCTGACGCACAGAGCTACGATGCAAGTCCGTCTGTCAGTCAGTCTGTCAGTCGTAACAAAGGAAACCCACCCCGAAGCTAAATATATATAGATATATACATAGTATTATATACATGTAATACTAGAGATTGTCTCATTTTTTTGTTGTTGTTGCTGTAATTTCCCTTCAGGTATTTTGATTCGATTCTGATGCGTTGCAATTTGTTGTCCAACACTGCTTAGCTGTGTAATGCGCCCATCTCAGCTCTCTAGACTCGATCAAATGAGCATTAATAATGCTGAACTCTAAAAGAGTGGGAAAATGGGAGAGTTTCTGTTATTGTTAAAGTGATGAAGATATTTATATTGGAGTTTTTTTTAGATGAAAGTGAAATTAAGAGACTTTTGTGCGGGTTTAAGTCTGCGAGCAAATGTTTCTTTATTATTATAATAAACAAATTATTACTTGGAATTTTTAAAGTCATTTTTATTATCATTACTATTTTTTTTTAAATTATGAGTTATTTTTATAAGTCAAGCCATGCGAAACATTTAATAAAAAAAAAAAAAAAATTATTATTATGATATATAATTATTATTATTAATTTTATTTATTATTTTTATTTTATTTAAAAATAAATTTTTTTTATTATTTTAAATAAAATAAAATTATATATGTAGGTTTAAAAAAATAGAATTTTATATATTTTTTTTTTAATTGGTCATTATTTAAAAAAAATAATATTAATAACAAAAAAAATTTTGTTTAATCCCACGAATGCAAAGCGAATTTAAGCGAACTATATTATAACATTATTTTTAAAATTATATATATTTTTTTAAATTTATCATTACTTTAAATATTATTTTTTTTATATATTTTATTTTTATTCTAACTTTAGCGCTGGTGTACTTAAACGAATTATGCTCGGGTTGAATTCTGCGAACAAATATTTTGTATTATTTATAAATATATTGTCAAAAATTATTTTTCAGATTTTAATATCAATATGATAATTTTTAATTTAATTTTTATTAATATAATGAGTTGTTTTATTATAAGATTTTTTTATATTTCAACATTTCAAAAATCCTGTTTTAGGTTCAGCTTCAGGCGATATATTATATTAATTTAAGCAGAAATAATTCATTACTACAGAATAACTATCAGCAAATAGAACAGATTGAAAATAATAATTGTTTAGAATTCGAAAGGCCCGTAAAAAAAACAGAATAAAAGCTTGAAAAACAGTTCCTCAAGATTTAATAATTTAAGAATGATTATGGAGAATTTTTCCCACATTCAAAAATTGTTTTCTTTATATTTTATCCACTTTAATAATCAGAAAAAATGCAAAGACTGTTGCAGTCGAATATTAACGACTGCACAATAATCGTTCACTGTATAAAAGGAATTTATTTAGTTTTCATTCAATTACTAGAGAGACTATATAATAACTAAAGTTATTTATTTTCCTAATCCAATTGCTTATGGTTTATCCTTAAAAGATTGTCGAAACCTCACTTTCTGAGCAAGTATAAAAAGTTTCAAATTTCTTTGATTTTTTTCATTGCAAAGTAGGCCTTGGAAACGATATCGTTCGAGGTTGGCTAGGAAATCATTATTTCAGCCTCAGAGCTTCAGTACATTTCTAAACCTTCCAGTGTTCGGACGCACGTAGTTTTACTATTAACAGCCTACTTTTGTATTATATTTTTCGGCAAAAAAAGAAATTTTTCAATAAAGCAAAATTCGTGGTAATATTTGTGAATATATTTATATGAATATATGTAGATATATATATTTAAGAATATAATATATTTGAAAAATATTTAAAGTGTTTAAAAATATTAAGTAAAATTTTGTGAGAAAATGGCCTTCTTGAGAAATAAGCCTTCAGCGCTAAAGCAGTTTATTCCAATAAGAATTTGTGAGTATTCGAATGACATTTAACGAAAAAAAAAAAAACGAGAGAATTTCGATGAGAACTTTTTAAAATTTATTTTATTTACTTAATTTTTTAGGTACTTCTGATGCAGTGTGGCACCGCAACAAGTCATTCCATCACGTATTGCCCAAATTTCCATTTCCCACTGGCGAGGCATTGTCGCGACATCAGTTGGTCAAGCCACGACAGCCGCCCATTCCTCCCGAGACACTGGCGGCAACGCAGTCGACGACGCCCAGGAAGCACGTTGACTTTTTGCGCGACGACCAGGACGAGGAGGATGAGACAGTTTCAGGCGTGAATCAGGCTAGCTCGAATATGTCCATCGAGCATCAGCTAACTAGCACGCCATCGAAGACGCTGACAGACAAGGTCGATAATAGCTGGCAACTGAAGTCCATTTCAGAGTTGAAGTCTGCTAGCAGCCACAGCATTTTGCCGGCTGAGAAAACGGCTAGCAGCACTAGTATTAAAGCCAAATGGGAACAGCAACAGCCACAGCCGGAGCAACAGATGCAGCCACAGCAGCAGCAGCAGCAACAGCAACAGATGCAACAGCAACAGCAACAGCAGCCACAGCAGCAGCAGCAACAGTTGCAGCAACAGTTGCAGCATCAGCAACAGCAACATCATCAGCTGCAGCTGCAGCATCAGCTACAAAAGACACAGGAACTGCAGCAAAAACAGCTCGAGGAGATGCAACTGCAGCAGCAGCAGCAGCAGCAGCAACAGCAGCAGAATCAAAAACAAATTCTAAATCAGCAGCGAAAGCTATGCCCGCAGGATACGTATTTCGAGAGAGTCAAAATTCAAAAGGACAGCATGCAAAAGACGCAGGATAATGGCGATAAGAGAGTGAAAGTGCATTCAGAGAATGCCAAGGTACATCAGCGAATCAATAAACTAATGGAGCTACAGCAGCAGCTGGAGGACACTGAGCCAACACCGTTTACCCCACAGAAATTGCGAAATTATCAGTTCGATCAGTCGAGGCACAGGCGCTCGGTTGTACACAACTTCGATGATCTGCGACCCCCAAGGGCGTTCAACTACACACATCCCGTATATAGTGCTCGGGTCAAGCACATTCCATCGGACACTCAAACATATACACCAGCACACAAGGACTCCGACAATGGGGATATTTTTGACAAGCCCAAGGCCCAGGCCATCGCGATGCGTCAGAGCAAATCGGAGCAATTGCAATCGAAACGCACGGTCAGAGTGAATGGCGGAGAGTCTGCCATGTACCGGCTATGCAAGGGATTACTTTATAATGTTAACACCAAATATTGATGACGACACTGATGATGACGACTACGATCCTTACTCTGCATACCACTGGACATCGAATCGCTGATCAGATACGACATGTTTTGCCCCCCACCCCCCCACATATATCCATGTGTCACTGTTAGTTCACTTGTATTATCGTGCGACGTTTTGTTAGCAAAAGCATTTTTGGTAAACATGTTTCGATGCTTGTCTTCAAATTCACGCAAGTCCCCCTGATCAGAGTTTCAATTACTCTATTCTTCCCAAAATTAATCTAGATCGTAGTTAAATATGAAGAAAACTGAAATAAATGTTGAAACTTTATTCCATTGCAGTTTTATGTGGGAATACTCTTTATAGTAAATACATGCATACATGCATAAAGAGTTGCATGCATGCATGCATACATGAATAACACATCTGCATATAGAAGAAGCGCACTCTCCATGCTCTCGCTTAATGTTGCATATTTTCTATATTATTTCACCTAGAGTCCTACAACTTTTTTTCTATTAAACTATATTTCATTCCCCTTACTATAAGGTATAACTAGACTCTGTAGTATCTTAAAAATATTAAAAAAAAAAAAAAGCTAACAAAAAACTGTTGCTAAAAATGCATCATTAGAAAAGCGCAGTCAAATGATATTTTTAATAACTCGAACAATTTGGCAACTGGAGTTATCAAACCATTTTTTGTTATGCACCAAATTTGATCTACTTAAAGAAACAATTTTTTTAGAAAGATATATATTAACTTTTTGGTAAATAAAAGAAATGTGGCTTAGTTTGTCATCACCTGGAAAAATCTATTGTAAATTTGTTATGATCAAACCATTTCTAAGTCCTAAACCCATTGAAAATGTGAATTCAGAGTATAATGGGTTTGTGAAAATGTCCGTCGCAGACGTTATAAAGTACGAGTTTATTTCATTTTTTTTTTTCGATAAATCATGCCATTTTCAATTTATCGATAAAAATCGATTATGTAGTTGTTTTTCTTCTAGAAATCAGAAATATGCATATCGTATCATCAAGTCTTTAGTTTTTTTAGTATCTAAGTCGCTTGTCTTGCGCATTATTTTGCATTTCTCTTTTACCTGCGACACAGCTTGATGGGATCAAAAATAGTTTTTTTTTGTTGTCTTGCATGAGAGCGCAACGGATAATTGAATCTGTAAAGCAACTTGAAGACGGGCTGCAAATAATGCGCAACTCGAATAATTGGAATACGAGTCTGGAGCTGCGAACACACCCCGCACTTACGCAAGTATCAATGACAATGCAACACACACACAGTGAGCGAGAGAGAGAGAGAGAGAGTGAGACACGCTTGTGTGTTTGTGAAATCCTTATGCCATTTGACATGTCAACCAATCTAACGCGCCAGATGACCTCGGCTAAGCCCAAGGCAAAGGCAAACGCTGCAACCCTTAACAAGGCACAGTGGATCAGTTACCAAAGGCAAGAACAGATAGAGAGAGAGAGAGAGAGAGAGAGAGAGGGAGGGAGTGTGTGTGAGATCGGGGCCATATAATTAGTGTAATTACCTCAACAGCCTACTAAATTCGAGAAAAATGCAAACAAAAATTAAGAAATCACAACATTTATATCCCCCCTGTCAACGAGGCAATGAGGCAATGAATCTATCTATAATTCTGCTGCAACAAAAGCCAAACGAAACTCTATGCGAGTGCGTGTGTGTGTGTGTGTTGGGACCCTTTTATGGCCAACTGGTAAACAATTGAGTCGAACGGACAGCAGCGAGCGTCTAATGACAGGGTGGATTGCAATTTTACGTTTTATAATCACGGGCGAGAGAAATACGAAAAACATTTTTGCAGTTTGTTGCATTGTTAGCGACGAGGGCTGTCAAGATCCGTTATAAATTGCAGTGGCTGCTGCCACTTCCGCCTCAAGTCCCGGCTAATTGTGTCGCTGACATGATTTGGCAAAAAAAAAAAATACATATATATATATAATAATATATATATAGATATGTATAGGAAAAGTTGTAGAAAAGCCAACTCATTAGTCCATGCCTAACCAGAATTATGTTGGCCACATTCCAGCGAAGACCACCTAACACACACACACACACACACACACACACACACACATACATCTATGTAAATGCCAAAATGCTTATCATGCTGTTGGGCATGTCTATTAGGCCTTTTCTTGTCGCCTGGTTACGCGCTTACATGGAATTCGGTCGGCGCTGCCCTTTGATTACCCTTCTTCTTTTTCTTTTTTGTTTTTTGGCAAAATGAAAATATTTTGGCTACTGTTCGACACAAACATAATTAACGCCTAATGATAATATTTTCATCCATTTGCTGCCAACAAGCCAACTTGGGCCAGAACAAAGCGAAAATGCCGAATCTCTACACTCTAGGGAATACGCCTATTTTCCTTCGGCTTCTTTTACGTTTTGTGCCTGTTTTTTTTTTTTTTCATACCAGTTTTGTTTTTTAAACATCGGCAAATTATATTTGACTCTTTGTTGGGAGGGTCGTAATTGAAAATTTGCTTAGTAGTGACAGTCTTTTCAAAGATTACTAAAGTGCATGAAAATATATTTTCATGTGAAGTAGCAGTTAGAGAAATATCAGAAATTATTACAGTGTTCTAAAACAACAGAGGCATGATTGAACTCTTCACAATGCTGGAATATAACATAACAAATTGATAAAAGAAAAACTTATTTAAAGATCTAGAGAATGATATAATATATGATATAATCTACTATACAATATAAGCCAATAAAAAATCAATATTTATACAATATGTAGTCTACGCTCTGTTATGATCTATTATATGATATGGTATACCTTAAGTATATATTATATGGTATATCATATGCCATATTATATATATCATATATCATTTAGAAGATATCTATCTATCTATCATATGGTGTGATATGTCATGCAATATGTCATCTACTATCTGATATCATCCATCAGATGATATGGTATACCATAAATATATGTAATATACCATATAATATATACATATATTCCATAAAACATATATAAAATATTTTAAGGATTATATCATTTATCATTTAGATGATATGATATGATAAATGTAATCTACTATCTGCATTGATCTATTGATATTGTATTTGGTAAGTATATTTAATAAGGTATATCATATATCCCATATAAGTCAAATATTATATAGATTATATCATATATCATTTCAAAGATATTATCTTTCATATGATATGATATATGCATATACTATATATTGTATAATATATGTGTATAACACATCATCATATCTCATAGTAAATTTTGTCATATATTCTACTATAGATCGGCATCTACTACTATAATATGATCTCTACTTTATCAAATGCTGATTATATTTAAGATAACTGACATTTGGTCTGTTGATATAGCTTAATATTTCTCTCCATACTTTAATCTCTCACTTCACTTCATTTTAAAGTAATTTGGTTTCCTAGTTAAAAAGTGAAATGACTTATTTCAATTTTTCAAGGATTGCCAATATATATGAACCCATAGATGTATAGCTATAGGTGTAGAGATCTCTATAATGATGAAGTTATTTATCAAATGAAATATTACTCAAAGTTCCTTAGCTTTTGACTAGATAACAAATATTGAACAAACTAAAAAGTATTAAATCTACAATTTAATAAACTCTGTACAGCTCTTATACGAGAGCTGTTCTAAGAGTTTTGAATTTGGAAGATTTCTAAAATATTTTATTGCTGTTGCTATTCATGAACCTCACTTATGCCCACAATTAGCTAAGTTCTCAGTACTTTTGCTTGAATGTCTTTCTGATTATTTAAAAATGGAGCAAAGATTCGTATTGCTACAAGAATATCAATACATAATACCCAATTTAGCTTAGTTTAAGTTCCCCAAAATCAATGATAAGAAGAAATTACAAGAAATTCCGCAATACTCTTTGAATGCACCTCGCTTGACCATTTCATCTATTCATTTCAGTTGAGCACAATAAAAAGTGCAAATTTGTTGCCATTTAGCGAACCCGAAACCTAACCAAAAGACCGAAATTTGTTGCGTCTTCTTGGCCAGTTTGCGAGTTGCATAATCTGCGCTGCGAGCCCTATCGTAAATTGGCCATAAACAATTTTTCTTTTTGCTTTGCCTTGCTTCTTTTTTAAGAAAACAAATCTCACCAACAAAGCAACTCGAGCTAAAAAAGAAGAAAACTGAACATTAAAAAATGATGCAAATGACGGTCGCAGGATTTTTTTTCTTTATTCATTTTTTTTTTTTTTTGCGAAATCGGCGAAGATTTTTCTAATTTTTGTTCGCTATTTTTTTGTTGCTAGTTTTTGGGCATTTTTTACGCTCGCCTTTTATGCAATTTTGTTGCGTGTGCGTTCATTTTTTTTATGGCCCGAGCGCGCAGCTCCCTTTGTGCCAGCCCTTTGTGAGGCTGTCCTTTTTTTGCGTCCAGTTTTATGAGCCAGTGGAACTTCTAGTTGCGTGCAGTTTTCTATATTATTTTCTGATATTTTCTGATATTTTTTTTTATGAATTTGTGACTTTGTTTCGCTCGTCTTTTTTTTAGATTTTTAGTTTTTTAGGCTGACACGCGGCGGCGTTGGCGAGTTCGCGGAACGAGCACGACTGCTACTTTATGACTTGCGTAATATGGCAATGGCAGGATCAGCGGCATTCGCTGTAACTATTATCGTGGCCAGGAGGCTGAAGGTAGAGACTGCGGCAGCAGCAGCAGCAGCAGCTGGACGTTGTCCAGCACACACACACACACACACACACACACACACACACACACACCACACACACATGCATAGCTCTGCTCTACAATTGGCACTCCAGTTGTTGGCTTCCGGGGTGGCCTCAGCCTTAGCCGCAGGCTGTTCCCGCTGCTGCTGCTGCTGCTGCTGCTCATCTATTGACTTTGTGTCAAATTGAGTTATTCAAATGTCAGAGCACACTCTAGCAGAGTCTCACATATACGCACATGGGCACATTTTGATAATGCGCTTGGTACATAATTCTCAATTGATATCCTGTTGCGTTGTTTTTACAAAATATTTACCTTTCTCATAATTGAAGTGTCTGTGCGGAGTGACGTGCCACATCCTTTAGCAGCCTGGCGTGCAATTTTTCAGCCATTTGTGCATGCTCCGCTACAGCTCTCCCTCTCTCTCTCTCTCACTCTCTCTCTGTGTCTCTGCTCCTGCCTTTTCACGCTTCGCCGCACGCCGCACGCTGCTGCTGCTGCCCCGCGGCCCTGTGGCAAATGGCCTCCAGCATCTCTTGCACAGCGGACGCACTGCACCCTGCTGCCTGAGCATCAGCCTTAGTCTCTCTCTCGTTCTTTGCTGCTGCTGCTGATTATGTTGTCGCCGTTGAGTCGAGTGCGCTGCACTTGCATGACAAGATCTCCCGTCGCTTGACCCCGTAAATGAGAAACGTTTCCTTGCCTTTGACTCAATTCCATTCACAAACAGAAAAAAAAATTAGAGAGCAAAAATATAATAAAATGCAAAAAATACAAGCCAAAAAGAAGAAGAGGAAGCGAAATCTGCACTAATTGTTCTCATTAGGTCGATGAAGTCGTGAAGTTGCTTTGTCACCTGCCATTGCTCCTGCTGCTGCTGCTCCTGCTGCTGCTGCTGCGGCTTGAATGGACCACAGGCCACTTGAGGGTCGCTGGCTGCACACGTTGCAAAAAAAAAGTAAATAAAGCAAATAGAAATAATAACCAACTGGGTGGCATGCAACAATGCTTGCCACACTTTGTCAACGATTGCATTTCACTGCAACTGCCAATATTCCAGCTATTAAGACATCAATATGCCAGATGCTCAGTCATCAATGCATCAATGAATGCTGTTTCAAGGAAATGAGCAGACAATATATATAAGCATATAGCTGGCAAAGGATATATACTTTGAGATCATTTTAAATTTTACTAATATTGGCTGAGCTGCAAATAATTTATAACATCTGCATTTCCTTTCCCCGAGACGGGCCAACTTGTAATTTTATATCATTTTGAAATGAATTAAAAATAAGTAAAAAAGTAAAAGTTAACGGAATAATTTTGAAAATAATATATATAAAGTATTAAAAAAAAGTACTTTAAATAAAAATAATATTAAAAAAAACCAAATTTAATATATATTAATTAATATTAATATTATTAAGAAACAATAATTAAGAATTGATTAAGTATGTAACTAAAAAAAAAAAAAAATAATAATAAAGCATTAAATGTCCACATATTAACTTAATAACTTGATTAATAAAATAAATAATTTATAATTAAAATTACTAAAAAAAAAAAAAAATAGGTAACATGAAAATAATATAAGAAATAAATAAAGTATGTATTAAAATTTATAAATGAATATGTAAAAAAAATATTTGAAAATAGACACAAAATATTTAATAAATATTAATAAAATATTAAAGTAACTACTATTATAGAAAATAATATTAAACAAAAAAAAAAAAAAAACTTAAAAAAGTATGAAAAGGGAGTTTTTTCTTATAAATACATAAACATAATAATTATAATAATTAAATATTGAAAATAAATTATTGAAAGAAACAAATATTTATAATATATTATAAATAAATAAAGTATTATAAATGATTTCCAAAAAAGTATATTACAAAAATATATAAAATATTTAATAAAAAATAATAATATATTAAAATAAGTACTATTATAAAAATTGGTATAAAAAAAAAAATAAAATTAGTTTACAAGAAAATATGAATAATGAATTTTATCTTATAAATACATAAACATATTAAAAAATGAAGAAAAAAAATTATATAAAATATTTAATAAATAATAATAGTGTATTAAAGTATTAAATATTAAAATGTTAACTTTTATAATAAAGTAAAATAAATATATTAAATTAATATTGGTAACAAAATATGCAACAATTAAAATTTAAACTTTATAAAAAGTAAATACATATGTATGTAAATAATATATATAATTTTTTTAAATATATAAAATATATTAGAAAGAGCGTTAAGAACTTTCTTCGCTTGACAAAACAAAGCAAAGCTGAGAGAGAAAAGATGAAGAAGTTGACTCTCCCTGCTATCGTATTATATTAAACAAAATATATGTATAAGCATATATGCGTAAGTATACATATCTTCTTCTAATTTCTACTCGCTCTAGTTAAACCTCTAGTATCTGAATTCTGCTGCTTGTTCTTTGCCGATGAGACTATTGCATTAGCTGCTTAGCTGTGAGAGTGCCTCAGGCTAGCCATTTATATTCGTAGCTCAGCTTTTGGCTTAGCTCGATTGTTGTTGGCTGGCATAAGTCGGTTCATAATCCGGCATTTGGTAAATCTGTTCCACATATTGGGGTTAATCCGCAGTGCAAATTAAGTGATCGAGCGTACGGATTCGCGCTGCCAACGAGACATTGCGAAACGAGAGCCAAAAGCCAAAGCCAAAAGTTTTGCCAGGGCTCAGACAAGGCAGCGCAAGGCCACATATCTGAAAATCAAATAGATAAATTGCGGGTATTTGGATATACGTATGCAGACACGGCTAGAGACACGTGCACGCCGCTCTGAGTCACTCTGGCTATGCGCGTCCCGCATCCTGCCGCCCGCCTCCTCCTACCTCACGCCGATTCAACCCTTTCGTCGGACAAATAAATTGGCATTATTAAGCTCGTGCTTGCAGGGCTCAGGCAAAAATTGATTATGGACACGAGCAAAAAAAAAAAAATAAAATAAAATAAAAGGCGCATTAAGCGACGGTTTTATGTGAGCTGAATTTTATGCCTTTTGGGCAGGAGTGGAGGCTGGCACATGTTCAGGTTTTACCTTGTCCTTGAAAGTCCTTAATCAGCCACCCCGAGTAAAAGAGTTCAGCGAAAGTTCGCTGCGCAACAGCAATCAAACTGTTAGCCAAAGCCAAACTATTTATCAGACTGGCTGATCTGAGATCATGATGATGAGAGTTAGCATAGAATCCTTGATAATGATAGTTGTAATCATATGTGCATATTTATTTGTGGAAACATTTACATATTCATAGTCATATTCATATTCATATTCATAGTCATATTCATAAGCAAAAGATCTCTTCAATTGATATATATAGATATATAAATAGTGCTATAATCTCTTTAGATGAGTATTATAAGAATCATAACTATGTAACCCATACTCTCTATTGAGAGTTTATCTATAGTCAACTCTCTCTCTCTCTCTCTCTTTCTCTCTCTCTCTCTCTCTCTCTCTTTCTCTCTCTCTGAAATCAGAACATACCTTTCGCAATTCAGAGCCATAAAAAAGTGCTTTTTAGCTTCAAAAGAATTCGAATGAAGTAAATGATGATAGCTAAATCTAAATTCAGCTAAAGATAGCTGGATAGACTACTCTATCGATATTCAGTAGGTTTTTTTGTTGTCACATGCAACACATACAGCCAGCAGCATGGTCAAGGTGAGAAAGCGGATTAGTGGCACAAGTAGAGGAGGCAAGGCGCGTCTAAAGTCAGTTAATTATAACTAAACCCCTTTAGTAGTAGTGCGTCGCGTCGTTGCTTCGAGCGAAACAACAAACGCCCCTCGCACGTTCCCTATTGTGGACGGGGCGTGGCTGGCAGGCAGCTTAGCAGGCGATGCGAGCAAATGTTAATTATCAACTTTGGATAGCGGAACCAAAGTAAGCCACACTTTCCGGAAAATCGGAAAAACTAAACAGTGCTAGCCGCTGTCGCAGTCACTGTCGCAGTTCGCGCTAAGCCAAATGTCGTCGGGATGAGTCGAAAAAGTCAAAGGATTAATGCGCGGATCAGTGACCCAGCAGCTCGTCTCCGGGTAAAGGGGTGTCGCTTGTTTTCAAAATAAACAAATTGCAACGATTCGAATGCGAACTGGAACTGTCACAGTGAGTGTGAGTGTGAGTGTGAGTGTGACTGCGACTGCGACTGTCACTGTCACTGTCACAGTGACTGGCCGTGAGCAGACGCCCACCAGTTCGATAGATTTGTTAGCCTTGTGAGCGACCGCGAGCGTCTCTTAATTGCCTGCAACTAATTATGAATAGAATGTGCCCGAGGCCTAAAAGGATTGGGAAAAGGAGTGATCCAGGCAGCAGGCAGCCGAAGCAGTTACTGCTGTCCGGCAGTCCAAGCTGTCCGCCAATCGGTTCTGACTCAGGCAGCGATACGTACGTACGTGGCATACACTACTGTTTGTCCTTGCCGCGATTGTCGTCATTGTTGTTTGCAATTGTCATTTTATAGATGATGCCATTGTTCGGCTCGGCCAGCTCTTTTCAATCCGCCCACCAACGCACCCGCACCCGCACCCGTAAAACTCGGCCGGATTAGTGGGTATGAAATCTAGCTGCTTGGCAAAAGGATTAAAACGAAATTAGTAGAGTGCACAGGCTAGGCTGGGCCATAAATGTATGTGGAATAGGGTAATAGTATAGCAGTAGCTCCAGACGAATATATGCATGTGTATATACATATACATATATTATAAAAACTATATACATCTATATTTTATATGTGTGTTTTGTATTCTTCCTTTCCTTTCATTCTTGCCTTATAAGAGTTCTTCATAGTAATTCTTTATAGAAATGTCAGCATATTAGCATATTCTAAGATAATAAATATATTTCAGATAATGCATTATAAAAATATATCCGATCCAGATATCCACAACATATGGTTCATCTATAATAATATATAAATATAGAATGTGCCCTAACTAAGCCTACTAAAAACTTAAAATTAAGAATTTTATCAACTTTATTGGACTTTGAGCCTTTGAAATGGAAGGGTCCTGCTCGACTTCAATATACCCTGCACACAATATGAATTTTGTTCAGTGTACTTAACATTATCTACAGGGTATAGTTGCAATCGATCATCTTTGGGCCTTTTCTTTCTTGAAATGCAATCGGCGGTGCATTTCATTCGACATTTCATATTTAATTTATTTTTGCGATTATTATTATTAAATGTTGCGCTTGCCGGGAAAATGCCACGTAATACCCCTAGAAACCAGTAGCCGTTGCCTAAGCCGAAAAATACCAAAAATTCGTGCGACGCGAGTGTCAAATTAATTAAAATGTCAGCAAAATATGTTCAATTGTTGTTTGTTGTCCCGCTGGTTTTTGGGAGATGGATGACAGTTGCCTCGCTGCCACTGCGCCTCGCCACACGGCTTTTGGGCTAACTGTCAAACTGCATTGACAATATTGGCATTTTGCAGGCAGATACAGATACAGATAGGCGGACGATATACAGGAAGAGCCCCCGCCCTAAGCAGCCCAGCCGGACGTACGTATGTACGACCCCTGGTCCGAGATGCTTCGCTCTCCCTCTCTCTCTCTCGCTCTCTCTCTTCCATTGCGTTGTCATATTTTCAATTTCGTTATTCGCACGGGCTGCTGCTGCTGCTGCTGCTGCTGCTGGTGTGCGTGTGTGTTGTTAGCTACCCGCTCTCGACAGGCTCTTGTCCGCTCGTAATCTCATGCGTTATATATAGAGGCTGTAACCCCCATCAATAGTTTTGAGGGTTGCCGTTAATGTGCGTTTGACATTTGTGAAATGAGAATCTGGGCAAATGATTCGGATTTATAGCAAATTTGTCGACCGATTTATGTCGATTTACATGAGTGCCAAATGCCAAGTGGCCACTCGAGGATGCCAGCCAATGGCAACAACAACAACAACAACAACAACAGCGACAGGAGGTCCTTTTGTAGTGCCAGCTGAGGCTGAGCAGTCAACGGCAAAAAGTTACCAAATTGTGGGCCAACAAACGCTTTTCACATATATATTTTCTGAAGAACATCACGAGTCTACGATTCACTGAACAAATAAATGCAACTTGAGGCTAAATTAACTCGAAAACTTCAAGTGTTTGCTCAGAGTTTATATATTGGAAAGAATTTATATTATATATATATATATATATATATATATATATATATATATATATATATATATATATATATATATGTATATATATATAGATATAAAATATATAGGGCTGTAGATTTGTTTACGTAAATCAGAATATTTGTTATATAATATATAATATATATTTACCGAAAAAATTTGATATTTGATTTATTGAATTTGATATATAAATAAACATAGATAAGCTAACAGTTATGTATAGTTATATATTTATTTTAATATTATTTTAAAAATAAAATAAATAAATAAAAATATTTAAATCATGCATAAATAATTTAAAAAAAAATATATATATCTAAATACAAAAACGTAAAACAAGCATAAATACATTTTTTTAATTATATAAAAAATATCCAAAAAATATATATATAAAAGAAAAATATTTAGAAAATATATTTTTTTAAATATATATAAAAGAATACAGAACTTCATATGAAATGTTTCCATACATAAACTAAGCCTCAATAGAAATAGAAAAGAAAAGAGAAGATGAAGCCGAAGAAGAAAGAAAAGTAAGCAAGAAATTTAATATTTACGTATAGAATGCAGAGCCTGAATATAAGAATAGATAGCTCAAATATCAGAGAAAATTAGTTATATATTGACATAGATAAGTTATATATAAGAATAAAGAAGTTAAGTATCAGAATAAATAAGTTAAATAACACATATTAGAAGAAATAAATTATATATTGGGATATACACATTTTTAAGAATAGCTTATATATTATTATATAATATTAGATATATTAATTATATATTAAAGTAGATGAAATTTATATGAGATAGATCAATTGATAAGTTCTCATCTATCAGCTATCAGAAGATATAAAGCACATATAAGAACAAATAAACTATATATTCTGATATATGTATATAGATTTGTACAACTAGATAAGCGAATATCTGAATAAATTAAAAATATATTTGAATAGATAAAATGTATATCAATTGATATCCCTTATATAGATGCTATCAGAATAGATAAGTTATGAAGCAAATATAAAAACAAATAAATTATTGGGATAAATAAATATTTACGAATAAATAAGATATAGATAATAGATATATCAGAAAATTATATATTTGAGTAGATCTAATATGAGATAGATCTATTGGTAAGTTCTCATCTATATGGAAAGAAACAAAATAGATAAGTTAAGTATCACATATGAGAATAAATAAGTTATATATTAGCATATATAGATATTTTCGAATAGATAAAATAGAATAGAATAGAATAGAATGGAATAGATCATAGATACAACAAAATAAATTAATTATATATTTGAGTAGATAAAGTTTAGATGATATAATCAATAGATAAGTTCTCATCTATAAGAATGCTTAGTTCGTAATATATTTGCGATATAGTTCGTAATATATTTGCGATCTCTGCTCAATTAATTGTAGTTTGCTATGAATTTGAAACGATATTACCAAAATGAACAAAGTTCTACTTAAAACTGATTTCAATTTCAAGACACAAATTTGTATGGAGACGAAAGCAAATATATGAAAAGAGAGAGAGAGATGTTGAGATACTTGCATCTGATTGTATAACTATATAAACTCTAACTGATACTCTATCATACCAGACATATATGTGCAAAATCTCAACTCTCAGATAAACATCTTAATGCAAAGCCAATAATATAGTATAATATACTCTTATAGTACCTATTCGGAGTGCATAGGAAAAGCCGAGTTTCGGGCAATTGTCAATTGCTTGACACTTTCTGTTTAATATGACACAAGAGCTGTCAAGATTTTTAAGCTGTCAGCCATTTGGACTTGGGCCTAAGGGCTAGGGTGTATGTCTAGCTGTAGAGCTTGGGCGGGGATATTTCGCTTCCTTGTTTTGTTTAAGCAAGCCATAAAAATTTGCAAAAAGCACAACAAGCAACAACAATGCGGGCGCAACGATGTTAAACAATAGCTCGAAAGGATGTCTCGTTTTCTAGCTCTTTCACTCCTCCTCACCGCTCTCTGTCTTGACTTGGAGTGGGTGTCGCGTCATGCTTGAGTGAATCCTTCCTGCCTTCGCTCAGTTCTGCTTTATAACAGCCGTGTTTTCGCTTAGTATAAAAAAAAGAAGAGAATACTTCAAGCGCCTTTGGAGTTTTGAAGTCGCCGTCAACATTAAATAGGCAAGTGTTCATATTCGCGACTTGAGTGTGAGTGTGTGTGAGTGTGTGTGTGTGTGTTGTTGTTGTTGTTGCTTGGTTGGCTTGTTGGTTAACTGCATTCAGCGCCGAAGGAGTTGGCTGCCTTGTCTTCCTTCCACGTTGTCGGTTTTGCAATTGTTAGGTTTGCTGAATGCGCCATAAAAACGTCAACGGAATTCGCAATCGCAATCACCTTTTGTGTTGTTTGAGTGTTGCCAGTTGTTGTTGTTGTTGTTGCCAATTGTTGTTGTTGTTGTTGTTATTGTTGCTGCAATGCAAACAAATGACAGCAGCAAGGACGTTGCTGACAAAGCCAAACGCGAAAATGTCAGCGCACAATTCAAGTGAGGGTGTTCGAGCCTTTTTTTTTTTTATTTATTTGCGCCTTTTCTTTTTGCTCTCATATATATATATAAATATATATATATATATATGTGTGTGTATATGTGTGCATATATTTGTTGTATTTGTTTTGTGGAGCGCGGGTGTTTTTTTTTTTTTTGGACTAGCAGCCGGAAAGGATTATTTTGCAAAAGGCTGACGAAGTAAATAATTCATTGAGGACAAAACTGGCAAGCCGAATTGGGCATGCTCTATATATAAGATATAATACGTAAGATATATATCTATATACAAGATAAATATATGATAAAAATTAGAAGATATATTAATATAATCATAGCTAAGACTTATTTATTCTATATTAAGAAATAACATGTTTTTTTTAGATTTATAAATATAATATTGGGTCGTTCACTAAGTAATTTCGTTTTTTGACATCAGCTGACCTTATTGAATTTTTTCGCTGCCAACTTTGCGCTTAAACGCTTTACCGTTATATATTTCAATACTTGATATAGTAAAGCTTATTTGTAAAAAATGTTGTTGGATTTTGTGAAATAGTTTTCATTTGGGGTCCTATTGAAGATGGAAGATCAAAAACAACATTTTCGGCATATTTTACTGGTTTACTATCGAAGGGGCAAAAATGCAGTCAAAGGAAGGCAAAAATTATGCGATAAGTATGGAGAAGATGTATTGACAGAACGCCAATGCCAAAATTTGTTTGCAAAATTTCGTTCCGGCAATTTCCATCTTAAGGATGCACCACGTCCTGGAAGGCCTCTTGGAGCAGATGTGGAAAATATAAAGTCATTAGTCGATGCAAATCGTCGAATAACAACTCGAGTGATTGCAGAAAGTTTAAATCTGTCAAACGCGACCGTTCACAATCACATAAAACGTCTAGGATTAATTTCTAAGCTTGACATATGGGTTCGTCATGTTCTTACAGAACGAAATTTTTTCATCGCATTAACGACTGCAATACTTTATGCCAAAATATTATTTTAACAACATATTGTGAGATCGATTGAGAGAGGGAGAGAGAGATAGATAGATAGTGATAGTGAAATAGCGAGCAAGTGTGTGTATGAGAGAGATAGATAGAGAGAGAGAGAGAGAGAGAGAGAGACAGAGAGACAGCTAGGTGTCCCAGTTTTGATTTGATCTTTAGAGGTTTCAAGAGTTTTTATATTATGGACTTTTTCTTCTGTTCATATGTGTTTGTATATAAAAAAAATATATATATTAAGTTTTCAAATATTTTTAACAATTTCTTTAAATATTTTTTACTTTTTTATTTTAGGGAATTTACAAAATTTTTTAATTTAGCCAAATTTTGTCACTAATAAAAAAATAAAAAAATTTAAGACTTTGCTTTTATAAGCATAGTAAACTAAGGAATCTGAATCTAAAACCGGAAAAGTGTTTTACAGACAAATTCTACAGATTCTTTCAGATTCTGTTACATCAAAAGATATCAGAGACCCCGAATAACAGTTACCCGACTCACTTGTCTCATTCATTTCTGAGAGATACAGAAAAAAGGCGCACACAAACTTTATTCCTCTGAGTAGGAGAGATATTTTTGGTTTTTTTCACTCCTAGTCTGAGTGTTTGGCATGGAGGAATTCAGGCAATTCCTCTTTTTAAAAGAGTTATTTTGCGAGTAATACTTTTACTCTTTCACACATAGAGTTATTTTGTGACTTATTTCTAAAATCCTCATTTATAAAACTTTGTATATGTTTTTGCTTTGTGTGTTTGTTTTGTGTTTGATTTGTGTTTGCTGTGTGTTGCTTTTAATTATAACCTGATTGAAAATAAGAAATCAAACTATTATGGTTTTGATAAATGTAATTAACAGGCATAATGGGGCGTATATGACCATATAAATTATATATATTCTTGATCAGGGCGACGAGCAGAGTCGATATATGTACATATATAACAGGCCGAAGGAGGCGTGGATGACACTATATAGTATATATATTCTTGATCAGCAGAAAAAAAGTTGATATAGCCAGATATATATAGATATAGTCTGTCTGTCCGTCCGTCTGTCACACTGTCTGTCTGTCACTCTGTGTGTCTGCCTGCGTGTCTATAACTCTGTGTCTGTCTGTGTGTCTATCTGTCTGTCCCTATGTCTGTCCGTCTGTCTGTCTCTATAACTGTGTGTCTGTCTGTGTTTTTGTTGACAAACGCACACATCGAATTATAGATCGTAATTGACCTGCTCCGCGAAAACAACCCTTGCATACACACCAACGCCGCACATACACAAAAAAAAATTGTTTTTTTTTTTTGGCAAAAACAAAGTGCATCGCTGACCAATGCACTATGGGCGCAAACACCGATTTAGCGGCATAAAGTCCAACAGTATTTTGTTATATTTTCTTATTTATTTCCGTAGTTCCATTTTGGAAAAGTCTAAGTATATGACTTCCCATTCAAATTACCAAAACAAGAAAATCCAAATTTCTAAAAAAGTAATCTAAGCATATTTGCTAAATTTCAAGTCCATATATTTAAATTTTGAGTTTATGCCGCTAAATCGGCATTTGCTCCCATAGTGCAACGCAGCAGCAACAGTTAGAAGAAAAGAAAACAAAAGCAAACTGCGTCATTGATCTACGCAGCAACAGCACACACAAAAAAAAAGGGTTATTTTTTTTGAGGAAGGCAATAAAATATCACACTGAGGACCGCAGAAAAACCCACAGTTTTTCTGTTTCTCACTGAGTAAAAGGAGTTCTCCTAAGCACATGCTGAAAGAGTTATTTTGAGAGTTTTATTTATAACACTCCATGCGAAACACTTATTTGTGGACTTTTTGAAATCCCTTAAGAGTTATTCGGGGTCTCTGAAAGATATATAAAAATAATAATATATAAAAATAAAAACTTAAACTAAACTAAAGTTTGAATAATATTTTGTATATATATAAAAATAATTTTTAGTAATAAAAATAAGATTTACAAATTGAAAATACTACAAATAACAAATCTTAAAATAAATTAAAACTTGAATAATTTTTCTGAGAAATTTAGAAATTTTAGTAAGTAAGATTTTCAGATAAGAAAACAATGTACAAAATTATTTTAAACTAAAACTAAGACTTGAATAATATTTTTTTAGAAATTTAAAGAACCAAACCAAAGAATATTAAAAAAAAGCCTTAAACGAAAAGTAAAGCTTGAACTATTCCGAATCCCGCTGCATCAAATTCAATATAAATTTATTATATTATATATAATTTCATATATATATATATATAATCAATAATCAAGAGCAATATGCATGCTGCTTCACATAGTCAGGCGACTTTTGTGAGCCAGTGTAAAGACGCACACAGAGAGAAAAAATATGTTTGTAAAATGGTAAAACTCAACTCAACTCAACTCGCAATTCAATCACGCAAAGTACACAAACAGAGCAACATTTAAATAGATGATCATTAAAATTTGTTTATATGTTCAGTTCGAATGGGCAAATGTAGTTTGTCTACATCTCCTGCAGCTCATCAAATTGTTGAATAAACATGGCACATAAATTAAACAAACAATATGAGAAATATGCAAAAGGAATCGGAACAGATCTTGAGCTGCCTTTTCTTTCTTCTTTTTTTTGTATATAAATTTGCAGAGCAATTTTGTGCTCTACCAAAATTTATAAGCAACATTTTATTTTCTTTTTGATTTAATGATAAGCATTAGGTTTTTTTTTTATTTTTATTGAGCGAGTTGGGCATAAAATAAAATAATATAAAAAGAATTGTTCACACATTTGTTTAAATGGCTTGAAATAAATTTTTAGCTTGATAAAGAATGGGAATTAAAGACTAAAGAAAAAAACTAAAGAATTTAGCGGATTTTGCAATGTTTAAAAATATTCTAAAATTTCAATCTTTAAATCTTTAAATTTTAGAATATTTGGAAATACTAAAAAATCCGCTAAATTCGTTTTTTCAAGCAAATTCTGAAAAAAATTCTTACCTTGAGTTGATGAAGAACTTAAAAAGGAAATAAATTTTAGATTAAGCTTTTAGAATATTCTGAAATATTAAAAATATTAATAAGATATATCCCGAATATATTATTGATATTAAAAAAAAATATATATATATATATATATATATATATATTTAGCACTAAATTCGATTTTTTCTGGCTAACTTTCAGACAAACGCATAACATCAGCTTAATATATGCTGCCTCTGTTAAATCAAGAAAACTC
>JAUESO010000304.1:0-49128 GCA_030914385.1 Drosophila antonietae
CTTAACGCTTCAAAATGAATTAATTTTCATACATTTTGCCGCTGTCACAGCGCCCGAGAGAGAGAGAGATGGGTAGAGAGGGAGTGAGCGAGAGGGAGTTGTACTACTACAGTAGGCAGAGTGCGAGACAGGAAACAGCAGCAGCAAAGAGCAGCTCAGCAGCTTCGCCAGCTCCGGCATCTCCGGCAGCTCCGGCAGCTCAGCGGCTTTCGTCTGGCTACGGCATGCACCTGCCTGTCTGCCATCACGTTTATCCGCTGCCACGACCACGCCCACGCAAATGCTGTTGCGCCTCCAAGCAGCCTATAATTTTGATTATTTTATTTTATAGCCGACGGCGTCGCGGCGACGTTGCTGCTGCTTTTGCTCTGGCTCAAAACTAAACTCTGTCAGCGCTCAGCGCTCAGCGCTCTTCCTGCTGTGTATGTGTGTGTGTGTGTGTGTGTGTGTGTGCCTCTGTATTTAAATCCGATTTGAATAATTATAAATTTCAATTGTAAGAAACCAAAAGCAGCAACAGCAGCAGCTGAAGCCGTCGCCGTCATGACAGCCAACAAAATGACGCCATATGGAAATGGCAGTACTCTTGACAGACACACACGCACACACGCACACACACTCTGTCTTTGACTGTGGCACGCACATTTACCGTACAATGGCAACGCCGTCGTCGTCGTCGTCGCCGTCGCCGTCGCAGTCGCAGTTGCTGATTTTACAGTCGCTGGTCACAGGCAATGGCAATGGCAATGGCAACGGCTTCTGTTTCTGTCGAGTTAAAGATAAGATTATTACCCGACACACACACACACACACACACACACACACACACATACACACCTCTATAGTGAAGCGCTCTGCTTGGGAATTATTTTCGTCGGCGTCGCCTTTTCTTCCTTTCTTTTTTTTTTTTTTTTTGTTTGAGCTTTACTCTGCGGTCGCTTATTCGCTGGCATTGGTACGTGATACGCGCTGCTTCAGCACTTACATTTTATTCATAATATTGAAATAATACCCGCGCTTGTACACACTTTATTTATCACATGGCAGTGACAAGCCGAGCCGAGCCGAACCGAGCTGAGCTGAGCGACAAAGCCAACACACACACACACACCACACACACACACACACACACACACACATACACACACACACTCAATTATCCAGCGCCCCAAACTCGATTCGTTTTCTCTAATTTTCGCATTTCGCTGATATCGATGAATGGAAATGGGAATGATTGAATGAATGAGTGAATGAATAGGTGAGTAAGAATGGCAATTGTGACTTGATTGACATTGACTGACGGACTAACTAAATGACTGACTGATTGATTGAGTAAGTTAAATGACTTTGACTGACAGACAGATTGCGATTGATTGATTGATATTGATTGGCAAGACTAAGTAATTAACTGACTGATTGACTAACTGATTGACTGACTGACTGGCTGATTGAATGACAGATTGATGTGACAGATTAATCAACTGAATAATTGACATTGACTGACTAGGTAATTTGAATGACATTGATTGACAGACGAACTGGTTGATATTGACTAACTGATTGACTAACTGATTGTTTATTATTAACTGACAAATTTACTGATTAATTAATTGTCTAATTGATTAGCTGATTGACTGGCGCTTGACTGACTCATTGACAGTGATTGATTGAGTGCTGCCTCACTAACTGCCTGACTAATTGACGCTGATTGACTGACTGACTAATTAATTGAGTGATTGATTGACTGACTCTGATTGACTGCCAAATTAACTAAATGATTGACTGGCTGATTGATTTGACATGTTAATTGTTTGACGGATTGACAGACACTGACAGAGTAATATGGACGACGGATTATCTGGTATAGACTGATTGCTGAACTTAAAGTGCATAGATTGCTTGATTGACGAACATAGAATGACTGTCCGAATGATTGAGATTGGCTGATTGACTCTGAGTGCATAACTGATTAACATTGACTGACTGACTAACCGGTAGACTGATTAATGAACTGATTGACTAACTGATTGACTATCTGACTGAACGTGACTGATGAGAGTTGAATGACAGAGAGCGTGACTGACATCGTTTGATTGAATATAATTGTTCATTGACTCTCATTGATTACTGTGTAAATAACTAACTAGTTGATTGACTGATAGTGATTGACCTTGATAGACTTTCTTTCTTTTATTTCACCGACAAAGTTATTCATTCCATTAAGTGTTCAACTGACTCACCAATTAGCTGAAATGGTGATTGATTGACAATGAGTAACAGAATATTATCAACTGATTGACCAACTAATTGATTGACTGGCAGAATGACTGCATTATTGCGTGATTCACTGACTTGATGTAACAAATTTAACAAACTTTTTATTTATACAATTTAAAACTATAATTCTTAAACAAATATATGGAAACAATTACAAAAATTCAATAAAACTCAATTGCAAACAATAAAAAACGAAAAAAGAACAGCCTCATGGAATTGAACAAATATTTGTTATAATTGCCGTGGCTAAAACTTTTATTTACTCCAATTTCGCTGTCAATCAATTCAATCAATTTGCAATTAACATGAAAATTGCGAATTTCGCCGGCTGTGGCCAGGAGAACGTATGGGCCATTTAAATGCGAATAATTGGCAAACTGTTTGCCTAACTTGCCGAGCGATGATAATCATAATAATTATAAAGCAAATAATAATAATGAAACTTACAGGCGCAGAGGCAGGAGGAGCAAAAACAACAAATTAAAAACCTAATAATTGCCTAGTTATAATTCCAACTAATGAGTTTTCAAGTGAATATCTTCATCTCAATGGGCTAAGCCGAACCAACTGTCTGCTACATGTGCGCCAGTTACCCCATTTTCCTCATTTTCCCCATTTTTCCCACTTGCCACTCGACTTTCTTATTGAGCAGCGATAACATCGTGTTTTGTGTCTCCCCATGCCACATTCTTGTGGTGTTGCCATTAGGCGACCCATTCCAAGCATTCTAACTGAATGCATTGTGTGTGTGTGTGTTTAGCATGCTTATCGCTTAATTGTGCGACGAACAACAGCAGCAACTGGAAAAATATACAAAACAAATACAACATTCAACAAAATATGCGCAGAGAAAGTTTCAAGTGTTTTTCAAATTGGAAGCTGCTGTGGCTGACGCATGCAAAGTTGTGCGTAGATGTAGAATGGATTATCAAATGCTGAAATTTGTGCCAACAATAAAGAGAAATGGCACCAAGGCATATTAACCATATGGAATTCTATATCCTATACCCAAAGCTAACACCTTAAAAGTGTTGCAGTAGAGAAAGTGGAAAGTGTTATGCATTTGGTCGCAACTAAGCGCTCAAATTGAAAGCGCATCTTCAAAAGCTCTCAAGCCGCAGAGCTGCCCCATGAGAAGGCAAGCCAACAGCAGCTCTTGAGGAGGAGCAGGAGGAGACAAAGTTTCTATTTGCTAAAGTTGTTGAGTGGGGCACTCCAAAATCGATGCCTTCTTAGATGGCGAATGCAAATTAAAGTGCCTTAGGCTTTGAAACGTGAATAACTATTATGTTTTATATACACATTGTATAATATATACAGTTGTATATATGTATACATAATCACTATATTGGCAATCAACGCGGGACCTCAGGCAATTAGGCAGGAGGCCGCAGCGAAGTGATTAAAAACAATGAGCAGGCGACTCTGCGGCACGATGAATGCGAAATGGTGGGCGCGTAATGGGCTCAGGACTGCCGAACCGGATGACAGGAAGTGCGCATAATGAATTAGCGGGACGGAAGCGCACTAGAAAGCCAAAGCTGAAGCAGCAGCAGGAGCAGCAGCAGGAGGAGGAGGAGCAGCAGGAGCGGGTACTAGAGCTAGAGCCAGAGCCTGATGAATCGAGGCGCACTTGGACAGCGTCCATTGTTCCCGGATCAATGGCAATGGATGGCATTGGAGACAGCTTACAATTTATGCAAACGAACAAGTCTTCCTCTCCCTCTCTCTCCCCCTCTCCTTCTCTCTCACTAGCCAAATGAGCATTGGCCAATTGAAAGAGTTCAATTGAAAACAATTGCTGAGCAGTGTATTTAAAAAGAATATATAAATATATAAAAAATAAATAAATAAATACAAAATTAAATTAAATAATTAAAAAAATAATAATCATTACAGAATAAACCAATTCAACTTAAAACTATTTATCCAACAAAAAATTATTTTAAAAATGTGCATACAACTTAAAAAATTAAAAACTAAATATATACAAATTTATTTTTATTTATAATATTTAAATAAAATTTAATTCAGTGCAAAATAAATCAAAATAAAATTGGGTATTTAAAAAAATTAAATAAATAGTAAAAAAAAAAATGTATACAAAAATAAAATGTAAAAAAAAAAAATAAAAATAAAAATAAAATAAATGTATTAAATTTCAAATAAAAATCAGCTCAGAATAAATCAATTCAACATAAAATATACGAAAAAAAATGTGATTCATATGTAAATATGAATTAAATAAAATTTTTTTTAATTAATAAAAAAAAAATAAATAAAAAAAATATATAAAAAAATTCAAATTCAAGAAAATGCATTGTCATATTTGTCTATCAATCGCTCCAAAAACACATTCCCAGGAGAAAGAGCGAGAGAGAGGATTGGTAGAGAGAAAAGATGATAGATTATACAATTATATATAGATAGATTATAGATAGATAGATAGAGTCGAGTCGATTGTCGATTAGGTCCATCGATAATCTATCTATAGCTAGGATTATCGATCGAGCTAATCGACAATCGACTCGAAGTGCATATATAAATCTAATTTTTGCATGATGTGATTTTAGTTAATTTAATTCTTGATCCGAAGTTATTTTGAAGATGCAGCAGACATGTAGAACAGATATATATACTATATATACTAGAGAATCCTGTGCAGCTATATGAACTATATACATATCTCTCTCATGTACTATATGTAATATACAACTAACTGTCATTTGTTTGGCTATAATGGAACGTTATGCAATTTATGTATATATGTAAGTATATTGCTATCTTTCATGCTTGTGCATGTATGTGTGTGTGTGTATGTTTGCGTGTGCTTGCGGCTTGTTGGATTTGCTCATGCAAGAAATCAACATATCAAAATTAATTTCCCATGCATAAATAAGTAATATGAATGTCAATTTAATGCATACGGGAGCTCGAGAGGGTCGCCATCAGACTACGCACACAAACATAAATTCTCACACACATGCATATGCTGCGTAAATCAGTGAGTGTGTGTGTGCCAGTGTGTGTGTGTGTGTGTGTGTGTGCCTCTGCCTTAGTAGGTGTAATTTTAATACCAACTGCCCTTTTGCCATTAATAATTTTCTTCTCTTCTCTTTTTTTTTTTTTTTTTTGTTAGGCCCAACACACGCACACTGGAAAATGGCTCTCGTTTGTGCATTTTTACACACCAACACACACACACACACACGTACGCATATATATTTATGTGTATGTATATGCATATGTGTGCTTACAACAACAACAACAACAACAACAAGAGCAACGAAAAGCCAATATCCCCAGCAAATTTCAGTGAATTATGGCAAATTACATTCTTATCGATTGGTCCATTTTTTCTCTCTCTCTCTCTCTCTCTCTCTCTCTCTCGCACAGTCTCCCTCTTTCATTTTTGTTTTTGGCTTTTTTCACTCACTCTCCCTCCCCCTCTCAGCATTAGAGTTTGCTGCCTTTTACTGGCTTGTGCTAGCCGATTCACCTTCAAATTACCGCATATAATAAACACGCCCCGCAACATATGAAAGGTGGTGCGTAGCATGCGTAAATATTGCCATTGGCATCGGCATCAGCATCGACATCAGCATTGGCATCGGCATCGGCATTAGCATTGCCATTGCCATCCTCATTGCCCTGGGCAGGTCATTAAACAGATACTTGCTGCGTATCTGTCCGGGAAGTGGCGTGCAGGAGTAAGGGCGTGCACTCGCATAATGCCCAACCCAATGCTGGGGATAATTCGTTTACCACACAAATTGACAGATCACTCAGGCACAGACACTTCACATCACCGACCTGAGATTTCATTGCTGGCGAGATGGCAGATGGCAGATGGCGATGGCCATCAAGAGCCAGATACTTCTTCGGCTGATAGACAACAGTTGACTGCAGTCTATGCACATAAAGAGCTCTCATACACATATATCTTTTCTTTGTCATGCTTATACCCTGAACTAGGGTATATTGAGTTTGTGAGAGTGTATGTGACAGACAGAAAAAGGCGTGGCAGATCCCATGACTAGCTGAGCTGATCTAGTTTGCTCATTCTTCCGGCTGCCTATCTGTACGTCCGTCCGTCTGTGCAACCGCCGCTTCTTCCGTATGTCCCTCCTTCCTTCTGGCACCTTTGACTATCCGTCCGCTTATCTGTCCCTTCCATCTATCTGTACTTCTGTCAGTTCTTCTGTCTGTCCATCTGTCCCTCTATCCGTCCTTCTGTCTGTCCATCTGTTTATAAATCTGTCCGCCCTATCTGTCCGTCCTATCTGTCTGCCTATCTCCGTTTGTCCCTCTTTTCTTCTGTTCATTTATCAACCCGTTTGTCTGTACATCTCCCCGTCCGTCTGTCCATCTCACCAATCCTTTGTCCCTCCATTCTTCCGTATGCCTGTCCGTCCGTCAGTCCCTCTTTTCTTCCGGCTTTCCGTTACTCCTCTGCTGGTCCGATTGTCCATCTGTCCGGTCCTCTGTCTGTCTGTCTCTCCGTCTGCCTGTCCCGCTGTCTTTCCACATGCTGATCTGTGCATCTGTCCGTCCGTCCTATCGGTTTGTCAATCTCCGTACCACTTTCCCTCCGTCTGTCTCTCCACCTAACCGTCCGTTTGCCCATCAATACTTCCGTCTGTCTCTTCATCTGTCCGTCCGTCTGTATATCTCTCCATTCGTTTGTCCCTTTTCCCGTCAATTTGTCCGTAAAATTTAGCACTCAAAGTCTCTATAAGCTTAGATTGTTATATAGAAATTCTAATTTAAATGCGTTGCTCTTCGGAGTGATAAATTTGCATTATTGTAGCTCACTCATCGAATCATAAGATCGGTCTCTCGAGTGGCATCAAGTGAATGAGTGAGCAGAGCGCTTCAAGCTCCACTCAGATATATTAGTTAAAATAATTCACCCATCTCTCTCGATGGGGTAGAAGATAGATACTCAGAGTGGCTCGAAGAACCAGTTCAAAGAGTGAGATCTAGCCTGTAGCTCACTCATCAGAGTGCAGAGCAGAGAACTCACCTCTCTCTAGTCTATATCAGAAGTGGATGCTTAAGCTCTTTTGTTTTCTATTAAACAAGAGTTTGATATAGTTGCATTTGCATAGTTCTTGCTAGCTGTTAGCACTTTTCATATACATTTAGACTCATGTCTTACCTTCATTCGCAGCTTATCAATCGCATTCACATATCGATAGATAAATCGTTTGCAAATGTAAAATGCATTCACTCTGCAAAAAGCATTTTGCACAGAGCTGAAAGCAATATCAATAATAATAATAATAGCTCATGCTAATAATAATAGCAATGCATCAGCCTTGTTCTCCTTATCATCTTCTTCTTCATATATATTTGTTCAAAAGGTTTTTTATTTTTTTAGTTATCGCAATGCTTCAAATTGCCAGCGTGAGTGAGGGCAGAATTATATCTGCTTCGATTTACTGTTAGCACCCAGCCACTCACTCACAGCCCAACCCATCGGCCACCCCCCGCCACGCCCCCAAAAACTCAGAGCTGTCAACTGCTGCCGCTTTGCCGCTTAAGCCGCAGCGCAGCGCAGCGCAGCGCAGCGTCTCTGCCTCTGTCTGAGGCACCTATTCCTGGTGCTGGTAATAAGATAACCTTATTGCATATGTTTATATTACAGCCATGCGTGTGTCGATGACTCTCTGCTTGTGTGTGTGTGTGTGTGTGTGTGTGTGAATGTGACACATACCCTGACACACACACGCGTAGCAGTTGAAGATGAAACACCTCACAGCTGTTGGTGCTTAAAGACAACACTGCCTTCCCCAGAGCAGAAGCAGAAGAGAGAGGAGAGAGAGAGAGAGAGAGAGAGAGAGAAGAAGAAGAAAAGATGTACCAAATATACTCAAAAGCAGCCAGCCCACCTGCCAGCCACGCCCACCTGCCAGCAGCTGGAGGCCGTCGTGGAGGCTGTCGCTGTCGTATTTGTGCTCAGTGCTGCCTAATAATGCGATTGCCTTGTTATGGTTAAGCCATATAATGTAATATGTTTGCATGTGTGTGTGTGTGTGTGTGTGTGTGTGTGTGTGCGAGTGGGATTCACAAATTCATTTTTATGATCATGTGAAATTTATTAATATTTATTGTTGTATTTGTTTGCCTTTGCCATAGCATCGACATCGAGCTGCTGCTGCTGCTGCTGCTGCTCCTGGCGCTTCGCTTATTGTTTTTATATGTACTCCACGGCAATGAATGGCAACACACATTCGCAATAGACACTCGTATATACATATTTGCAACATTGTGTATCTGTAGCTGTCAATTGCAAAACATTTCCACGGCCAATGCCAATGGCTGAGCCAAAGCCAGGCACGAATCGACGAGGCGACGCCTCGCAACTTTGCACGTGCATAAAATGCGCGTAAATACAAATTATCAGAGGCGCAGCTAAAGCCAAAGCTAAAGCTAAAGCCAATATCCACTCAAAGACCAAATTGCCAAAAATATACTTTATCTGCCCGAGCTGGCTAAGCACTAAAGCTGCTTAGATAATTGACCAAATGGCCATTGCAGCTGTCATATCAACGCTCGACTCGTAACTGCTCAACTGTCGGTTCATAATCAAATATGCAACTCTAGCCATAGGGCTGGCCACATAAGAGCAATGGAACAAGAAATTGCAGTGCTAGAAAAACTCTTTCGAGTTAGGATAATCTCGGTGCAGCTGAAACAAAGCTTTTGGCTATACCAATTGATGTGAAGTAGTTGAATGAGGCAAGGAAATCTCTTTGAGTTATGATAATGTAGGTGAAACAATGTTGTATCTATACAGGCAAGGAAAAGTCTCTGTGGTAGATCCTATAATAATCCCGTCTTCCAGTAAATATAATGAATACTCATTTACTTTCTTTATTTATTCAAGCGTTGATGTTAAGAACCAAGTCGTTAAGAGAAGAAGAAGAAGAGGATTAATAATAAGAAAGCTCGTATGCAAAAGCTCATTAAGTGGTTTGTGATCCAAGAAGATGTAAGAAAAACAAAGCTTCATCTTTGCCAGTTGACAGGGAATAGTCGAATAATCCAAGAAAACTCCATCGAGTTAGGATAATGTATGTGAAGCTGAAACAAAGCTTTATCTAGTTCATTTATTAGGGAATATTTTCAGTAGTTGAATGAGAGATTCTACTCTGGATCCAGTGCTAGAAAAGCTTTACATTATTTTAAGATATATCTTTGTCATAGATATTCAAGCCAAACTTTTAAACATAATACATTTTGAGATAATGTTTGATTTAATAGAGCCAAGTTGAATGATAAAGCCAACTCAACATTTCCCAATCGGCTTCTTCAATATGTATTCAACATTTACTGCAAGTGCAAGAGAAACACTTCGAGTTATAAGAGTCTAGGTATAGCTAAATCAGCTTTATCCATATCTGTTATTTTATTGGGAATAGTTTCAGCACTTAAATATATTCTCAGTATATTCTATTCTTCAATATATTCTCAGCATTTAGTGCAGGAGAAACTCTTTAAATTCAAATCATTTTAGGTAGATCTAAATCAAAGTTTTATCTCTGCCATTTGATATGGAGTATTCGCTGTATTCAAGTGGTATATCCAACTCGATTTTCCCACCTTGGGAATGCTCCTAACTGAATCTTTATCAATATATTTTCAGTATCCAGAGAGACCCTTTGAGCAACAATATTCTAGGTAGGGCTAAATTAAAGCTTCACCATATCATTTGATGTATTTTCCCCGTATTCAATTGAAAGATCCAACGCGAACTTTTCCCACTGACACTGCCTGAATGCTGGCTTAAGACTCAGCGGAATTTACACTGGCTTAAACTTTTCAGCCATGCGACGAATTGGCCCGCACCACTGAAGGCGAACTGAGCTGGAATTTCGTTAAAATGATTTAATTATTTCCACACTTTTCCACAAGCGAACGAAACGAAATTCATGCTCAAATGGTAAATTTTATCAAATATTTCAGCACGTTATCGATAACTCAAAGAGCTGCTCATACGCACATGCATAAGTATGTATGTATTTGTATATGAAGGGAAAAGGCTTTATGCCTGCTCATATGCTTACCCTACACTCTCTGGTTTAAGCCCCTTTCATTGTACATCACTCATGGCTTGCATATATTACGCTCGGCTAATCAGTCTCAGCTGCAATTCACTTCACACTCACCAGCTAGTGAGAGCGTTTAAGTGCTAATCTGAATATTATTCAAGCTGCCGCAACTGAAGTCTGTTCATGCCGCCGCAACATTGCATTGCCGCGCAGCAGTGTCTTCAATTATGGCTGCCTAAAGACGCAGCAATCAACGCTCTCTCCCTCTCTATCTCTGTCTCTCACGCACACCCTGTCCGCTGTCTCTGTTTCTCTGTTGAGCAACATACTAAGTGTGCGCTTGCCTTGTGAGCCTTTGGCGCAACGCTTTCGCTTGGGCTTGGGCATGAAATCAAATCTCATGCAAATTATTCGCCTTTTTACGCATCTACAGGGAGGAGGGGGCGTGGCAGCAGTGCTTTGCAGGGCTGAGCTGCAGCTGAGCTTCAGAGAAGCAAAAAAAAAAAAAAAAAAAATTAAACAATTTTTGTAAATAATATAAAAAATATATATAAATAACAAAAAAAATTGTTAAAACTAATAAATATTAAATAAAAAATATAGTAAAAAAAGAATAATAAATTCATATAAAATGGATTTTTTAAATTTATTAATAATTCATTTAATATAATATAAAAATAAATAATAAATATTAAATAAAAAATAATAATTAAAATTTTAAAAAATAATAGCAAATACATGTAAAAATATATTTATTAAATTATTATAATATTATTAAATATTTTTTATTTTATTTATTTATTTTTAATATTCATTATTTATTAATATAAAAAAATATATAATAAAATAAACAAATAATTCATTAAATCAAACACAATGCATATACCCCATTGGCATTCATCTATTTACAGGGCATAAAGACAACAACTGCTAAAGGGAAACGCGGCGTTGATGAAGCGTCTTCGCCATGGCATCATCATGAAGCTGCCTGGAACAAGGCAACCAGAACCGAGCACACACACACACCTACACACACACACACACACAGGCAACGCATATGCGTGTGACTCCTGTTACCCTGTTGTCGCTGCCTTTGCCTTTGCCTTTGCCTTTGCCTTGGTCGCTGACTCTGCCTTTGCCTCTGTCTCCAGCTCGGTGCGTTTTACATTTCATATCTGATTTTTGTGCGTGGAAATTTAATTTGTATTTCATCATACGAGTACTTGTCTGCCCTGCCAGGTGCCGTGCTCCACCGCACCAATCACTCCCAGAATGCAAAATAATAAAAAAATAAGAAGAAGAAAAACACATGCCAACAAAAATCTGGCAGAGAAAAATACAAGAAAAAAATATGTAAAAAAAAAAAAATGTAATAAAAAATAAAAATAAATAAAGAACAAAAGTTAAAAGCAAAATTCCTTGGCAAACGAGCAATTGAACGGCTTGTGGGCGTGGCACACGCCCATGCAGCCAGTAGCACAATAAGCAAATCGAGGGTAAATCGATTGTTAGCGTTTCCCAGAACTCCGAACATTCAGCAGCCCTCAAACATCTAAAAGAGACAAAGAATGCTGTAAAATATTACACAAAATGTGTAGAGAATGTGGGCGTGGCAGCGCCTTAAAGCTGAACATGTTTCAGGACTTGCAAATTGAAATTCATATTCGGGCCAAGTTAGTTGACCGAAAAGCAAAACAAATGTTGACCAAGCTAACAATAAGTCTGTACATTGGCTGTATCAGCATTGTTCTATATCCTGTAAACATTTGAATGCCCTGCAATTATAGACTCATGCATACCCAATATTGTACATAAAGCGCATAGATATATACCCTGCAATTGCATACACAATACTCATATATAAGCTGTGGGTAAATATGCATCACTCTTATATATACCCTAGAAGAATATATACAACACTGATATATATATATACCCTGTAAATATATACAACAAATATATAAGCCTATAACTATATACAGAAGTCATTCACATCCATCAACGATATATACCACTGATATAAACCCTATATACAACACTGATAAATACCCTGTAGCTATATATAGAGCACTTCTATGTAAGCACCCTGTAACTAGATCTCTGAACTCAAAATCATGTAACCTGTAACTATCTACAGCACTAATATTTACCCTATTTTAATATATGCATATGCAACATATGGTTACAGGGTATACATTGCAGCTCTGTTGTCTATAATTACAGGGTATATTCGCTGCATATGCTTATGCATGGCACTAATATAAATATATACAGCGCTGCATTGCACCTGTACCCTGTAACTACATCAAATTATACACCACACTCTATAACCATAAGCAGTACCGATGTATACCCTGCAACTCTATAAAACACTTAAATTTTTACTCTTTAACTACCAGATCCCAGCACTCATATATACCCTGTAGTTATGTATATGCAGCACTCATAAATATATACATACTTTAACTATATATTCCTCTTTATATATACCCTGCATTTGCAAACAAATCTTATGTATAGCCTGTATATATGATGTATATAGGGTGCATACGCACTGCAACTCTATATAGCTCTGTTATATATACCCTGTAACCATATACAATTGTGAAGTATACCCTGTAACTCTATATAACTCTGTTATATATACCTTGAAACTTTAAATTTATTCTCTATGAATAGTTCGTCTTTCTTGTCTACCCCGGAATCCGCTTAACATCTCAACTAGAAAGTGGGATTAGCATTAAATTTGAACAATATTCGTATACCAAGTTTAGCAATATCTTGATATATATAGGTTGCCCCTCTGATTCTAGACTGTCTGATCCTTAGCTTCTCTTTCGCCTCCAGCTAAAAACAACTTTTAGCACAGACAATGCCTTGTTTAAACCATCGTAATGCAGGTAAATCAAATAGAATTCAGACAGGTGAATACTAGAGCTCCAGTGCCTCACGTTATACGACGTGATGTTGCGTGGGCAAAAAGTTTGTCTGCTGCTCAGGCAGGCAACAGGAAGAGAATTGCGCTTATGATCGTTAAATTTGTATTTTGTCATCGCATGCGAGTGGATGACAGAGAGATGGGGGAATGAGAGAGTGAGAGAGGCAGAGAGAGATAGAGAGAGAGAGAGAGAGAGAGAGAGAGAGAGAGAGAGAGAGAGAGCAAAAAGTAGTAGGTGGCTGGCATCATTCATAATGAAAGCGCGAAATGTAGTTTATCAAGCTATTAGACCGTCGAGGCATGCCAAGAATGGGATAGACAGCCAGACAGACCGAGTCAAAGTGCAAGATGCACTTAAGCGCATGCACACACACATACACAAACGTACACACACTCGTACACACACTCGCGCACACACACATCATATGATGTGACAAATGCAAACAACAGCAACAACAAAATGCTGTGTTGTGTGTAAAGTCATCAACTTGGCTGATGATAGCAAGGACTACGACTCAACATTGGCAAGGATATTGCTGCTGGAAGACGTTGCCAAGAGCTACAGCTACAGCTCCAACCAGGACCACGCCCTCTGCCATTCCCGTTCCCCCTGCAGCGTTGGCAAAGCAAGCCAGCTGCTGCTGCTGCTGCTGGCTGCTTGACGGCAGCCAGCGAAAATAATATAAATAACTTTAAGCACATTTGATTTTTCACAATTCCGCTGCAATTTGTTTTGGACGTTGCTTTATAGTTGCAAATAAGAGACGATGAAGCAAATGGAAATAAATTAAACCAGCTACGCGCAGCGATGCAACAAAACGAAACTGAAACTGAAACTGAAACTGAAACCGAAGCCGAAAACTGATAACAGAAAACTGAAAGCTCAAAAAGGGAAAACCCTTTACTGGCTCATGCGGCGTATACGTTATTTGTAATTATCTGCGAGTCGATGTACGTATGTGTGCGTGTGCGTGTGTGTGTGTGTGGCTATGCACTGTGCGGCATTTATTTTTCAAATTTTAATTAAAGATTCCATGCGTTTCACTATAAATTATGCGCTCAATGTGCACAGAGCTAAGCTCATTTTGATACTGCACAGAGCTCGTTATATGATTTACGCACATGGCTAAAGCTACCTACATACATACAAATATATGTAAATATTTTTAATTGTATATACTCGTAAATATCTCACACTTTGCCTTAACTGTTCTCATATTCAACATTTATCGATTGAATGCAATTTTTAAGCGCATTAAATCAAAGATTCCAACTCGTTTTCAATTCAAATTTGTAGCCTGGCTTGGCTTTAGCTCTATTTAATTAATATTTTTTTATTTTTTTTTGCTCAATAAGATATATATATTATTATATATATACAAGTAAGTTCATATATTTTGTACTTCTGCCATACATATGTACATACATATATCCACCAGAAGCTAATTAGAGAGACTCCACGAGCTTATCTCTGAGTTCAACTTACCTATGGCAGCATTTACATGTACATATGCGTGTGTATAAATCATAGCTAGCCAATAGCTGTTGATCGTTTCTTGATGTCTGCAAATCAGTGCCTCTCACTCACACTCAGAGAGGAAGCGATTGCAACGGTTCTTTAACGAGTTCGTTTGCGATCGGCTCGCATTCGTTCGGCAAAGTTAAATGATGCAAATAAACTTGTGTGTGTGTATTGGTGTATATGGGAGTATTGTCTTTGCTAACTGCAGCAGTTGAGTTCGCGTACTGAGCGGGATAGATGCATGTGTGTGTGAATGTGACGACCATTTGCATAGATTCTTATTGCTACCTGTTCTTGCACTTGCTGAGCCTCACTATGCGAGCGCCAATCGTGTGGCTCGATAAACGATGTTCGTTAGAGGAGCGTCACACGAATCGTTCAACTCGCGCTCAAGCGAAAGCAAAAACAAGAAGAATCATAGTCTAGTGCAGACAGCGAGAGCGAGACGAGAGATTATGCTTTCTTTCGGTTAATCTCGTGCTCTGTGCGCTAAATAATAAAACGGTTAATTGTTATTTGCCAGCTATCATAGCTTGAATTTTCGCTCAAGTTTCTTTACTTTTCTCGAAATATTTTCACTTTCACTAACTGAGTTTGGTCTCAACGTTTAAGACAGCTGACACATCAACATATTATTCAATTCTTTCCGTTGACTTTTCCGGTTCTTGCTATGCGATTGGCATGCGTCGATTCCAGCTCTAATAATTTATGCCTTTGTCAAAAGAAAGGGAAGAACAGCAAAAGTGGATTGTGCATTGCATTGATATTTTGATGCAAAGCAGTTGATTTTAACAACTGGCAGCTGCTAGAGAGGCAGTGAGGCAGAGAGGCAATGAGGCGACGAGGCAGCGGATAGTGTAAAGTTTACCATTCGATACGCAGTCGAAAGTGTAATAAAAGAGGAAAGCTGCCATGAAAATGCCATAGAAAATATGACGCTCATTTACATGCAGAGAAACAGAGAACAAAACACGTTGCTGGAGAGAGGAGTAGCAGGAGCAGAAGCAAAAGGAGGAGGAGCAGTAGCAGGAGTAGAAGCGGTAGCAGCAGCAGCTGAACGGAAGTCAGACAGCTTGCATTTAGCATATTTGCTACAGACTGGCAAAGCCTGCATCCTTTATCCATGGCACTTCATTGAGGTCGAGCCCGGCAACGGCCAGCGCAGGCGCGACTGTGTGTGTGTGTGTGTGTGTGGAAGGCAAAAGGATATTTGGCCGGGTCCTGACTCAGACTCAGACTCAGACCCAGTGAATCGCTGCTTGGGTCTTGCGGGGAACAGGGGATTTCCGCTTGCTTGAGACAACTCGGGGACTCGGGCGCTGTGGCATATGTAAATGTGCAGCTAGCGCGGCGGATGGACCTCTGATGAAGAGGTGGCGGGACATGGATGGGCGTGCTGCGAGCGTCAGCTGCAACAAGATAAACGCTGCTACCTTGACAGGAGCCCTCTCGTAACCCGTAACCGTAACTATAACAACCATGTTCATAATCTGCATAAAAGTATGCAATGCTCCTGCATGTCGCAGCCATTGTCTGTCTATGTATCTGTATCTGTGACTCTATCCCTCTCTCTCTCTCTCTCTCTCTCTCTCTCTCTCTCTCGCTCTCCCACTCTCTGTGTACTGTTTACATGTAAGCTACTTAAGTCCAAATCCTTTTTGTTATGTCATGCGGCATCAGTTCGGTGCGGGCTTGGGCTTTAGTTTGGATTTTCGGTTGCCTCAGCTTTCAGTTGTCCTAACAACTAGCCTATGGGTACTTTACATACGCTCCCACCTCCCTCGCTCTATACGGCCCCCTGCCCCAACCCTTTTTTTTTTTTTTTTTTGTGATGTTTTCAGTGCTGCATAAGCTGCCCCGGGTGCGGTCCATGTGTGCGTGCGTGCCTGAACAATAGATATCAGCGAACAAAGCTAAACAAAATCATTTATCGATTATGGAGGGTACGGAACGGCATACAACAGACAACAACAAAAATAAAAATTTATATATATACATATATATAGAAAAGAATGGGTTAAAATCAACTGATTGGCGCTCGTTTGGGCAGCGAAAAGTGGACAGAGAACGCAGAAAGATCTATTTACAGATTCCATTTCTCTTCTCTCTCTCTCTCTCTCTCTCTCTCTCTCTCTCTCTCTTTCTCTGTCTCTGTGTGTAAAGGCGCTCCATGGGCTCAACTGTTGGAGTTTGGCTATCTGGTTTAAATAAGGATTCGCTCTTTTTGTGCTGCCCCCATCACATGTCAATTTGCCAGCTTCATACGCCACGCCCCCTCGCAGCCCCCTCTAGTGCGCTCCCTATTGCTGCTGTGTATTGAGTGCAGCTAAAAATGGTTATGACTAGAGTTCGACATGGAGCTAGGCCCATATTCACACACACACACACACACACACACACACACACGCACGGGCACACACACAATATTGTAACGAGCTTATCAAATTACAGCTGGGCTAACTCACATTTCAAATTATGACTTATCAATAGCAAATTTGTCCGCATTTCATATGTGTATATATAAATTATGATAAGGTATTTGATATTTGAAAAGGGTTTTGCCTGCCTTCGAGATGTATCGAGATACTCTGAGATAAGTGAATTTTATCAAAGATAACTTTACTTTAGCATTAAAAGTCTTTAAAGGCAAAAGAAAAGCCTTTTATGAGTCATTCATTAACATTTTTAATATGCATTAGTCAAAGTCTCAATAAGTGCAGGCTTTGTGGCCTTTACTACAACTGTAAGTAAGTGTAGAACTGAATCAAATTTGCTACTAAAAATATAGCAGAACATTTGTTTAATAAAATATATTAATGTTTGACTATATACAACTGACTGGTTATTCTACTAAATCTATTCAAAATTCATACTTTGTTTGGTATAATTATATATTGGATGCTTCGGAATATAGCAGAGCTCACAAGAAACCGTTGAGCATTTCTCAAAGTCCGCAGTCTTGCTCCGACTCAGACAGTGACGATCTGCATATTACTCGCGAAATAAGTCTCCTTAAAAGAGTATAATGCGAATTGCTCAACGCAATATACGCAGACTCATGCATAAGCTCCGTCCATAAATATAGGTTACTTATTCGTCAGTTTTTATGTCCAATTATATATTCTATATATTCTTATATATTCCTATATTATCGCTGAGATCGTGAGGGTCAAGGTTTGTTAACTTTGTTGTCTTTGTAAAGTTTTTAAACACATCTCGCACTCACACAGTGAAATTCTCACACATTTCAATAGATTTAGCTGTGCGAGCTACGAGATCTGTTTGAATCGTATTGCATATTATGAATTTCCCTAAATTTTACTCTCGATTTTGTGCTTCACTCCAGCCCACAGTAAGTGTCCAGGTGGACTTTGACAGCTTTGATTTTTGTCTATTCAAAATAATGATGCCAAGAATCTATATCAAACTGTTGGTCGCAAACATGACACTAATGATGCCGAAGCCATCGTTGACATTTGCTTGTTGCCAAAACTGAAGAGGCTCATAAAAGCTCGAAGCTAGGCAAGGATTGAGGCAGGGAGAGCATATATTAAGGAACGGAAGCTGAGCACGAAAAAATAAATGTGATGTGGGAATTGATAAAAAAAAAAAGTAGACTTAAGAGAGTATTAAAACTCATGAGGATTTATTTGAAGCGAAGAAATTAGTCAGATAACATATAGATACTCATATATCTATATGTGATCTTGATTGTATGTAAATGATATATTCAAAACTATATTGTGTCTAATCATATGTATATATTCATACCTATATATATTGCATCTATTCACATGATATTCATATATGATTTATATCTATTCATAGCTTAAATATTCATATCTATATTGTATCTATTCATATATTCATACCTATGTAACATCTCTTTACATGTATTCACATGACATTCACATTTACATTATATTTATTCATATATTCATATCTATATAATATCTATTCATATCATGTTCATATTCAAATTATATCTATTCTTGTATTCGTAGCCTAAATATTCATATCTACATTATATGTATTGATGCATTCATAGCTATATTCTCATGATATTCACATCTATATTATATTTATTCATATATTCATACCTATGTATATAACATATATTCACATGTATTCACATGCTATTCACTTCTATAATAAAACTATTCATATATTCATACCTATATAGCATCTATTCACATATATTCACATAATATTCATACCCATAGTATATGTATTCATCTATAATGCATCTATTCAAATAACGATATTCATATCAATATTGTTTCTAGTATATTTATTCATATTTACATTATTTCCAATTACTTTTTCCCCTTCAAATTATTCACATCTTACAAATATATATAAATAATTAAAATACATTTAAACAATCAAATTTTTCATCACTACCACAACACTTTCTCTCACTACAAGTCAAATCTTCAAAATCTATTCATTTATTCACTAATTTTCATTAAATTTTCCTCTACACACGTATATACATATATATATATTTACATATACATTTAAATAAAGCCCTCATCCCAACAAATACAGAAATTCACACATGTGACTTATCCAGCTTTAAATCATTTTAGAGAAAAGTTCAAAAGGCTCAGCCAAAGGGAAACGCTTCAGCTCAGCCTTAGCCATGGAATCGTTGGCACAGGCCAAGCGCAAGCGAAATTCGTTATTGAAGGCGAACACAACTAGAAAGCATAAATAACCAAAATGTGGAAGACGTTGTGCCGCGACAATTGCTGGCAAAAAGTTAATTTCATTTAATGGCAGCCCAGGCGAAAGACGACGCCGAGGAGCGTAGAACCATTTGTCATTGCTATGGGTTATTTATTAAAAGCAAAAGATGCCGAGCATTAGTTCAATCCAATTGAAACATTAAGCCCGACCTTTGATCCATAATTACCTGAAAAACTTTTCACACACATAGAGAGGGGGAGAGGGCGAGGGAGACGGCGAGAGGTAGAAGTAGAGAATATGTTGAAGAGCTTTCAGCGTATCTTCGGGCCTGGCTTTATACTTTTGGCCCGTTCGCAAGACACATTTTGCCGTTAGCTGGCAATGCGAATTAAATATTTGTTTAGAATATATCAACTCATATTTCTTACACGTCATTGTGCATGCGAGATTATCATTGTCATAAATCATACAACAATCTTTCCATAAATATTTACAAAAGGCAAAGCGAACGCGTTCGCTGGCTCGCGCAGCTTTACACCGAGGCGCATCCATCGAGAGAGACAGAGAGAGAGAGAGAGAGAGGGAGAGAGTGTGTGTGTTGGAGACTAAGGCATGAGCATGATGTATGGCAGACTGTGGCTCTGACGGAATGCTATTTGCCAAGCATATGCTGACGCGTTGCTTTCAAATGCAAAATGCTTAAAAAATGTATCCTTTTCAGCTATGCAAGGAAATGCATGAGTCCGTTGCCTGTAGTCTGTAGTCCGTATACGCAACCGTGTCTTATGTCCAAGCTCAGGTGTGTATTGTGGACGGCATTCGCTCACTCACTCTCACTCACTCTCACTCTCTCTGTTTCTCTCTTTCTAGTTGCTGCACAAGCAATTGTAACTGAGACTGCAATTGCAACAACGAGCTGAAAAGCTAACTTACTCAAGCGTGTGCACGAGTGTTTCTGTGTGTGTGTGTGTGCCAGTGTATGTGTGCGTGTGTGTGTGTGTGACAAGTTTTGCCTGCTGCACCTGCCTGCTGAAAATTGTTTTCACTAAGTCGCTCATCATGCGTGTCCTGCCGTGAAGCAAGCGACTTGCGAGCTGTTGAAAGGCTCACACACACACACACACACACACACATACATATAGCATACATAAAGCCATCTATAGCGTTGTGGGCGTGGCAGCTAGTTGCTGGCAGCTATTTTGTTGCGCTGCTGTCATTCGTAGCTTATAGTTGATGAGGCGTGTTATGTGCATTTTATTTGCCACCCACACGCCAAAGATCCCGACTGGGTCTAAGCAGCTCAAACATACAATAAATCTAACTGTACATATATATATATATATGTATATATGTATATACATATGTGTGTGTGTGTGTGTGTGTGTGTGTGCTTCGACTATGCCACAATGATACTAGCAAAATTGCATTTTGAGGTTTTCATGAGGTTTCGATCGAGTCAGCCACGACATAGACTTGCAAGCTTAGCCAAAGAGAAAGAGTGAGAGAGAGAGAGAGAGATAACGAAATAGCAAACATTATTCACTCATACATTCACTTATACATTCACTCATTCACACACTCACTCACTCACTCATTCAGTCGCTAATGAGCAGCATCGACGCTTGCAACAATTAATCACGCAGCGCAGTCAAGTCAAGCTGAAAGCTAAAAGTTGTCTAAATACATAGCTAAAGTGAATGTAAACAGTCAATAATTTAGCTTTAAATAGCTCAGCTAATACTCAATTGAATTATCTCGAAACACATGATTCAATGCACTCAGCGCTTAGCACATTAACCACTCAAAGGCTATTCATTTCATTGTTAGCTCTACGCAGATCGCATTCATTTTGTATCTTTGCCTGTGGATTGTCGTAAATGGATATTAAATGGAATCAAGTCGCTTGCAACACTCTCAGCAGCATGTTCACAGCTCGCACATGGCAGTGGGCAAACAAAACGCTAACAAATCTGATTTCCATTCTGGAACCCAGCCGCTGCTATAGCTGGAGCTGCGTCGCATCCATTAGTTAAAAGAAAAAAAAAAAAACCCTTCTGCCTACGACTAAAATGGCTAAAAGGAAGCGTTGCATTGCATGAAAATGAGCTCAAGTGGTAAAGCTACGCTTTCAAGACCGGCAGCACACACGTGCCTCACCTCCCTCACCTGCCGTCGTGCCACCTGCCGGCTTATGGCCAACAAGTCCAAGCACCTGCTACAGCTTGCGCCTTAGTTTCAAACGCCCGCCGCCTGCCGAGGCTGTTAAAGTGCTGCTGTCCAGTTGTGATTTTTCACTGACGCAACGAGCGAAAGGCAAAGGTTGAACTGAGCGAAAAAGAAAAGCAGAAATATATAAAAAAAAAAAGGACGAACAGAGTCGACAAGGATAACGAATTGCAGTCTCGGCTTCATAGCAATTTGAATTCATGTTTCGTTTTAGCGTTCGCTTTCCGCCGAGCATTTGTTTCCGCCTTTTCATCTTAATTCCACAAAACACCTGATTGAGTTATTAATTGTCAAGTCTGCTGTATGCTGTATGCTGTATGCTGTATGCTGTATGCTGTATGCTGTATGCTGTATGCTGTATGCTGTATGCTGTATGCTGTATGCTGTATGCTGTATGCTGTATGCTGTATGCTGTATGCTGTATGCTGTATGCTGTATGCTGTATGCTGTATGCTGTATGCTGTATGCTGTATGCTGTATGCTGTATGCTGTATGCTGTATGCTGTATGCTGTATGCTGTATGCTGTATGCTGTATGCTGTATGCTGTATGCTGTATGCTGTATGCTGTATGCTGTATGCTGTATGCTGTATGCTGTATGCTGTATGCTGTATGCTGTATGCTGTATGCTGTATGCTGTATGCTGTATGCTGTATGCTGTATGCTGTATGCTGTATGCTGTATGCTGTATGCTGTATGCTGTATGCTGTATGCTGTATGCTGTATGCTGTATGCTGTATGCTGTATGCTGTATGCTGTATGCTGTATGCTGTATGCTGTATGCTGTATGCTGTATGCTGTATGCTGTATGCTGTATGCTGTATGCTGTATGCTGTATGCTGTATGCTGTATCTTTGCTGTATGCTGTATGCTGTATGCTGTATGCTGTATGCTGTATGCTGTATGCTGTAGGCTGTATGCTGTATGCTGTATGCTGTATGCTGTATGCTGTATGCTGTATGCTGTATGCTGTATGCTGTATGCTGTATGCTGTATGCTGTTATGCTGTATGCTGTATGCTGTATGCTGTATGCTGTATGCTGTATGCTGTATGCTGTATGCTGTCATGCTGTATGCTGTATGCTGTATGCTGTGCTGTATGCTGTATGCTGTATGCTGTATGCTGTATGCTGTATGCTGTATGCTGTATGCTGTATGCTGTATGCTGTATGCTGTATGCTGTATGCTGTATGTATGCTGTATGCTGTATGCTGTATGCTGTATGCTGTATGCTGTATGCTGTATGCTGTATGCTGTATGCTGTATGCTGTATGCTGTATGCTGTATGCTGTATGCTGTATGCTGTATGCTGTATGCTGTATGCTGTATGCTGTATGCTGTATGCTGTATGCTGTATGCTGTATGCTGTATGCTGTATGCTGTATGCTGTATGCTGTATGCTGTATGCTGTATGCTGTATGCTGTATGCTGTATGCTGTATGCTGTATGCTGTATGCTGTATGCTGTATGCTGTATGCTGTATGCTGTATGCTGTATGCTGTATGCTGTATGCTGTATGCTGTATGCTGTATGCTGTATGCTGTATGCTGTATGCTGTATGCTGTATGCTGTATGCTGTATGCTGTATGCTGTATGCTGTATGCTGTATGCTGTATGCTGTATGCTGTATGCTGTATGCTGTATGCTGTATGCTGTATGCTGTATGCTGTATGCTGTATGCTGTATGCTGTATGCTGTATGCTGTATGCTGTATGCTGTATGCTGTATGCTGTATGCTGTATGCTGTATGCTGTATGCTGTATGCTGTATGCTGTATGCTGTATGCTGTATGCTGTATGCTGTATGCTGTATGCTGTATGCTGTATGCTGTATGCTGTATGCTGTATGCTGTATGCTGTATGCTGTATGCTGTATGCTGTATGCTGTATGCTGTATGCTGTATGCTGGATAAATAGGACTGGTCATCATCCATTGAACAGAATTGTGATTAGGAGATAGAAATATGATTAGAAAGTGGGATATAAAGGTTAGAAATAAGGTAGAAAGGTAATTGGTGAAACAAACCAGAAAAACCGCTAAAAACGGCTAAAAACGGCTAGAAAATGCCACAAAGGTAGATTGATGCTGTATGCTGTATGCTGTATGCTGTATGCTGTATGCTGTATGCTGTATGCTGTATGCTGTATGCTGTATGCTGTATGCTGTATGCTGTATGCTGTATGCTGTATGCTGTATGCTGTATGCTGTATGCTGTATGCTGTATGCTGTATGCTGTATGCTGTATGCTGTATGCTGTATGCTGTATGCTGTATGCTGTATGCTGTATGCTGTATGTATAGATATCTGCATCTATATTTGTATGAAAATATCTTCCTCTTTCATAAGTATCTCAATGCTTACAGTTGAACCTGGAACTGTATCTATTCTTACCTGTACACTTGTGTGATTGTGTGCCCGCTTCGTAAACTATATCTGCATTTGTTTTGTGTACCCCCAGCCGTATCCCATATTTATCAGAATTTGTATTTCGTATTTGTATTTGTACTATTATGGCAGCATATGCGGAGAATCTCGTCTGGCATCTTGTTGCCTTGCTGGCTGTCTTCAGCCTGTTGTCGGCTGAATGTTTATGCAAATGGGCAAATACACATAGCTTATACAAAAAGGATGGCATGGGTAAGCTCGGCGGAGCACGGAGCCGGAGCAAGGAACGCCGCAGAGAAGATCGAACTGCCAGCTATGAAATGCTCAGCGAGGCCCGTAATTTCAGCTCGTATATGTATATATCTATGTGGCTCTGGCTGAGAAGTTATGATGGTTTTGCTAGCATGTCTGAATTGGTGGCATCAAATTCGAAATACAAAATCCCCGCCGAACTGGCTGGCTACTGCTGGCACGTGCTACCTGAAGCGCCAACCACAAGCTGACGGTAGGACAGCGAACGGTTAGACGGCAGGAGGACAGAGCAAACATGCGCGCCCGTCAACTCAAGCAGGAGTCGAGGATTTGCTTCAATTTTGCATGTGACTGCCAGCTTTCACCTCAAATTGAGTTGATTGTCGACATTCAGAACGTGGCCAGACATTGTTCAAATGCCTTCAATTGTTGCTTTCTGCTTGCCGCTGTTGCTCTCTCTGTGGCTTCTGCTGATTCCAGATTGTGATTGTGATTGTGATTCTGATTCGGATTCTGATTCTGATTCGGATTCTGTTATTTTGTTATTCTGTCACCATGTGCCCTACATATATTCACCTAGTCGCGCATATTTGCATAAGTTAAAGCTCGTCGCGCCTCCCCTTCGCACGCCTGCTGCATTTTCTGCACAGCCGAAAACGAAATAAAAAATCAAATAAAAATAAAAACGAGTAGAGCAACGGCACAGCATTTATTTTATTTGCCAAAAATCTATATGGCTGCCAGAAGCACTTTTCAAAAACGTATAAAAAACAAGTAAGAAAACTCGAGCTCCCGAGACTGCTCGACTACAAGATCCCCTGAACTCTTCGAAATCTGACAAAAATCGAAATTGTATTAGATTAGTATTAATATATATATAAAAAACCACTTGAAGCTAGAGCTCAAAAGGCAACCGAGATATCATTGTTGAAAATATATTTTTATCGATAACTTTTAAACGATAAAACTGATCGAATTTCTGAAACAAACTCGTACTGCGCATGCAATATACAAACCTAACACTAAGAGAATGAAGTCTCTAGTTTTCATATCATCGGAAATCGACGGGCGGGCATGACTATATCGACTCAGTTCGTCAGCTTGATCAAGAATATATATACTTGATGGGATCGGACACGCCTCCTGCTGCCAGTTACATACATTCAACAAAACCATTATACCCTGATTTTCCATTTTCAATGGGTTCAGGGTATACAAATCGGAAAAACAGCGTAAAAAATGACGTTTTCCACGCTGCCGACTTACGGCTGGTATGCGAGCTTTGTTTTGGACTTTGGAATCTGTTGCGGACTTAACAGATTAGTTGCTCGACGCGAGAGATGTAATGCCAGCCAGCATGTGCGGCAGTTATGTTGGCTAGTGTTGAAATCCCGTCGTGTTTGGCTTTCATTCGCCTCTATTCATCATTATTGTTAAAGTCAAAGTCTGCCTGCTGCTTGCTGGTTACGTGCAGTGCTTGCTTTTCTTTTTATTTGCTTCGATCTTGTTTTTTTTTTTATTATTATTATTATTTGAACTTTTTCGATGTGTGCTGGCAGCGGTTGCAAAAACCACAAGGTTCGTGCCGGGGCAGCCGTAACTTAAAATGGTGACAGTGAAGCGCACTTCCGTGTCAACCGCACACACACGCGCTGCAAGTGCTCGACAGATGTCCCTCATCAATTCGCACCTAAAAAAAAAAAGCAAAGCAAAAAACTCACTCAAAAGTCAGGGAAGAAAATTGTGAATAGACCACCAAAAAAAATAGAAGCGAAAACAATTATGAAGAGGCCAAAACAAATGAGAGAAAATAGACAGCAAAAACGAAAAAAAAAATAAAAAAATCAATAGGCGACAAATTGAGGCGAACAGGCCACGCCCAGCTTGTAGGCGGCGCTGCAAATTCAAGCGAATTAAGTCATTTAAACTCTTGCAGCGTGTGATTTTTCTTTCCGGCATAATATCAGGGCCCATGCAACAACAACAACAACAACTACAGCAGGAGCAGCAATAACAATAACAAACAAGACGGAAATGTCTGAGGCCGAGAAAATTTTATTTATGGCGACTTTATGCGCATTCATCATAAAGGAATGTTGCTCCTGTGTGTGCTATGTGTGCCTACATAGCAAGTCTCCCCCTCTCCCTCTCCATCTCTCCCTCTCCCTCTCTCTCTGTGTGACCAAAGCTACTTAACTTGCGTGTGTGCCGCGTACGTGGCCATGTGTGAGAGCATGAGCTTCGCTGGCGCAACACGCGCACTTGACATTTATGTGCGAAACGCAACTGAAGCCATCGCCATGTAGCACAGTTTTCCGCAGTGTCCAGCGCCCGGTCAGCGTTGCCAACCAATAATATATATTTCACATTTTCCTCACGAACGCAACCGCACAACAATAAAAACAATAAGTAGCAGCTGAAAGCTAGCATAGGCCATGGATAGACGAATAGCAAATATCCTTGCCGAGAACTAGTTCAAGTTATATTGAATTCTATACAACTTGAGATTAAAGCATATTTAATGCTGTTGCTCTGTCTCTCTATATGCTATGCACTATGTTTGTTTATGAATATTGCAATTCAGTTAGACTCTTTTTGGCCTAAATCACTTGGTTTGTTAAAAGTTATTGCCAATAACTGTTGGCACTGTTGCTTATAGATATCGTTTTTCAATACATTTTACATTATACTACTATATTAGTATATATACATAACAATACTATATATATGTATATGCCTAATATATGCTCTACTTACTATATATACAATATATATGTTATATATATAACAATGTTTGCCAATCCTTCAGCTTGACTCTCCATAGTAGTATATGCTGCGAATATGAAGAGTATCAAAGCAATTGGCTATTGTGAAGTGGCACTTCCTCTGGCAATAGAATTTTCATTGTATAGTCGTATTATCGCCGCAAAAACTTTCTGAGTAACTATCGAAATTCTTGGCGCTGTCAAAATGCTTAGCAAGCTAACTATCGAGTGTTGCCAGAAGGTGTTTATTATGAGCATGGCAAACTGTTTGCCCGAGATCTACGGAGTAAGCATAACATATACAAGTGTATATAGTATATATAGATTTGTTCCCGTTTAAGCTTTTTCCTGCTGCACTTTCACTCTATAATTCTCAGTCAACTTGTTACTCATAGCTCAATTGATTTTCAGAATTCGTAGAATTTCGTGCAGACCAGAAATAGCGAAATTCCTTGCTTGCTGAATTTTTAAAGAATTCGCACACTTTATTAAATAAAAAAAAAATTTATTTAAAAAAGAAAACTCAAACAGGAATATTTACAATAAATATTTTTATTTCAATTTTAATCTTTCATGTATTTGCATTTTTTCTTGCGTGCTTTTTCTCTTGAATTTGATTTGTGAAAATGAACTCGTAGCAAATATTTATGCAGCAAAAATGTATTTATTTAGTTAGAGCTTAAAGCAAATAAAATGTAGACGAAACAGTTTTCATCAATGCTGCATTAAATGTGTGAAATTCTTTGAATTTTGTATGCACATACAAATTATATACATATATAGAATATAAATAATATACAAATATTCATTGAGTTGTTGTTGTTTTTTTTTTTTGTCTACAAATATTTAAATACATTCAAGTGCGTTGCTCTCACAGGGTAACTCTGCGTCTATCATCACTCAGTGCGCTGCTCACATACTTATTGCTGCCGTCTATGATTTATTTGTTGCAATTAAGTCGTCGTCGTCGTCGCGGCATCGTAAATTGACATTGGCCAAGACGCTTTGTCAGTCCCGCATCGGTAATTGCAATTGCCAATTGTCGGAAGTGGAATCAGCCAAATGTATAGTCAATAAAGCGCTTTGCAAAAACAAAGAGAAGAAATGAAATAAAAAAAATAAAAAAAAGCAATCGCTAATGTGAAATTTGATTAGCATGTGGTGTGTTCCCAAGTTGACGCCTTTCCCTTCACACACTCGCCTCGCCATGCCTCGCCTTGCCTTGCCTCTCCCTCACTCACTCACTCACTCACTCACTTACTCGCCTCGCTCTAGCTATATCTAACACTCTCTAATACACAGCCTCGCTTGCTTTCTCTTTTGGTATGCGTGTTTTTGGCTTGTCAACAAAGTTCCCTTCAGTTTAGTTGCCAACCAATTTCCTGTGCACCCACCTACCCCTACTCCCCACCCACCCTTTCGCCAAGCCCACAGCCACGACGTGGTAATTGCATTCAAGCAAAGAGAGCAAGCAGCCAGTGCAAAAGAGAACGAAGCAAAGAACTCGCCGCTCTTCGGGCTAAAGAGCGAACGCTTCTTGCTCGTCGGCTGCTTCGGCTCGGCTGTTCGAAATTCGAACTTCGAAATGTGTGAATTTGTTTATAACACAAAAGCAACAACAGCCAGTGAAAACGTGCGCGAAACCGACTGAAGATGCTGTGCTCCTGTGTGCGTGTGTGTGTGTGTATGTGTCGTATTGGCCGCCATTTCATTATTTTGCTGCTTTAAAGCATAGGCAAGGGCTCAGCCTCAACGTAAACGGGAGACAGCAAAACGTATTGCATACTTAAGGGAGTTGCTTGAAAGTTTCTTGCCTTGCCACAGAACGTCACATAATTTTGCTCTCAGCTACAGCATAAAGAAGTCGCAATGCCCAGCAGCCAGGCAGCGTTCGCTTCTATTTTTTATTATTAATATTTCTATTTGCTTAGGACAAAAGATTGAACAACATTTGCCGGACTTAATCGTATTCGCATCGCATCGCATCGCATTTATTTTATTCTTTATTTTAGACCATTTCTCGGGGGGAACATGCAAATTAATAAGCATCTGTTTCTTTAGCTTTGTTCTAAGCAAAGTGACGCCTTTTGGAGCTGCTGCAGCTGCTGGAATATCCCTACTAAGATTTCTTGTCATCACGCTTCGCCTATTGATTAACTAATTGCATACAAATTGCCCCTAAATTATTGACCAACGTCATGCCACTCTAGCATATATTAAATACCAAATACAAAAAATACAGTTTAGGCCACGTTAATCTCGCTTGTCAGTTACAAAGGCAAAGGCAAATGCACAAATATATATATATTGAAATATATTGAATTCAACACGCATATTCATGCGTTTCTACAAGTGCGATTGCTCATCAAATATATAAATATATTTCACATTTATATTTATATGCCAAGGCCTGGGGCAGCTCTTTCCACTGTTTTCTTTTTCCCAGTGAAATCGTTTTTCATGGAAAACGAATTAACTGTGCATTTGTGGAACAAATTTATCATCAATTTACAGCAATCAATTGCTAAAATGAATACAGCTTCAAAGGAAATGTATTTTTACAGCAACTGCTCCTGCTGCTGCTGCAGTTGTCAGCAAATTCAATTGAATTAAAAAAATAAATTAATAAATTAATAAAAAAAATAAAAATAAAAAAAAAACATAATGAAACATAATGGTTAAATTTGTTGCTGTTGTAGACTAGCGCATGCCCTGTAATTAGTTAAGGAAAAATTGTAAATTATTCTAGAAAATTGTTAAAAATTTCAGTTTAAATATTTTTTTTTAATTTTTACAATTTCTTTTTTTTTTTTACATGGCTTTAAAATTGAGAAAACAATAAAATGCTATAATATAAATATATATAAATTACAAAAACTATACAGCAGAATCAATTTCAATTGGCTTCCGCATAGAATTCGATTTGAACTGCAGTTCATTGCAGACATTGCCGAGACCAAGTGAATGATGGAATGGATGCTCTTGACTCATTTCAAATGAAACAAAATTCATTAGACTGAATAAATGATATGGCAATTATACATATATATGCATATATATATATATATATATATATATATATATATATATATATATATCTTTTTTGATTTGGCTAAATATGCGCTCTATTTGCCAACTGCAGCTGTGCATTTTAGCTAAAGTTAATATGTATATGCATGTGTATAAAAATGAAACATGCATTTGCAAAATATGCAAGCATCATTAGCTGAGCATAGCCGCAATACATATACACTCACACTCACACACACACACACACACACACTCACACACACACACTCGCTCGCTCAGACAAAGACGCCAGCGGAAAGCGCAAACATGGCCAAACCTCTGGGCTGGCTCGTTACACGGGGTCTCTCACAAACACACAGTTCGCGTACTTGCGCAATTAAAAAGCTAGCATAACGGTAAATACTCGCATGCTCGTCCCGCGTGCATGCCGCCATTTTGCCAGCTAGTTGGCTGCTGCTGCTGCTGCTGCTGCCGGAAACGGAAACGCGTTCATATAACACGCATATATTTCTAGCAATTACAACAAGCAGCGCGCGCGCCTTTTGCCACTTGCCAGTTGCCAGTTGCCTTTTACCGTTTGCCTTTGCATAGCAGATACGCACACACACACGCACACACACACGCACAGCACAGTCCACATACATGCATATATAGTGCGAGAGTCTTGCAATTTATAGCATTTACCAATTGTCCAAGTTTATGGTTTTCATTTTTTTTTCTATATTACAACACACACACACACGCACGCACACCCACACACACACACACATGCACACACATACACTTACATAATTATATGGAAACACGACACGTGCGTATTTTCAATTTTAACTCATTAATTTTAATTATTTTGTAATAAATCGAAAATTTATTGCTTACAAGTTTTATGCAGCATAATTTTTATCACGTATTTGCTAGCCTCATGTGTGTACGTGTGTGTGTGTGTGTGTCCTGTGGCATCAAAAGTATTACAGTTGCTGTTGCGGTGGCTTTGGCCTGGCACGTGAGCTTCAACTGGCAGAGAGTTAATGCCATCGAGTTCATTAGAAACTTTCAAGCATGCAGAAAGAAATAATAATAATAAAATAAAAAAAATAATAATAAAACATAAATAATAATTTCATGTGGTTTTTCGATATCTTGCTCAGAATTAGCCAGCAGATAACTAAATATGTTTTTCTACTCTGAACCGATAGAAAATGTGAATTCAGGGGATATTGGTTTTGTGAAAAGGTATGCAACAGGCACAAGGAGACGTCGCAGACACCACAAAGTATATACATATATATGTATATATCCGTCTGTCCGTCTGTCCGTCCATCCGTCCGTCCGTCCACATGAACGTCGAGACTTCGGAAACTACAAAAGCTAGAGAACTGAAATTTCACATGAATACTCGTATGTTAGTTAAGCAGAAAGAGTTTTTTTTGTTTTATCGATAACTCATCCCATTTCCAAATTATCGATAAAAATCGAAAAGACGTTTACTTTTGTTTACGTTTTTTGAGCATAACTTCTACACCGTTTGAGCTAGCGACTTCAAATTTGTATATTTAGATAGATATTATAGTAATTTTCAGATTTTGAATGCCGCGCCATCTTCGCACCCAAAAAATGCATTTTAAATACTAGAGACTTGTAATTTGGCAAATATACACATTTGCATGCTATTCATATATGCCGAAAGTATCATGAAGCTCATCTATCTAGAAATGAAGTTATATGCTTCCCAGATATAGCCCGGCTCAACACCAAGCCAAGCTCAAATGTGCGTAAAGAAGAAGAGTATTAGGTTTTTTTCAGGGTGCAGGGTATCTCGTAGTCGAGGCGACTCGATATTGTTAGAATAGGTATCGAAGTTGTTACCCAAGTTAGCAGCACGCTTTCTGATAAACTCCAATGGGTACTTCACGACAGTGAGACGAATATAGCTGCTGCTGCATATAGTTCCTAGTCTAGCTAAGAGAGACCGAGTTGGCAGGTCTAAGTGATGGCTAGAAGATATTGCTGAGAAAGTTCGAGAGATTCGACTCTCAGGAAATAAGAGAGCAAACTGGAGAAAACTGGCCAATCTCCAACATATTTATAGACAAACTATATAATTTTTAAGTCTACACGTAGTGAATCTATATATATATATATATTCAATAAGGAGCATGAATGAGAGTATAAAGTTATTCAAACGCCCGATTCCGAATATCATTTAAGTTTGCTCAGAGCTTTGCTCATGCTTAAGGCTAAGCACTGCTCGACAAAATCTCTTTCGCTTGTTGGCTATGCTAAATAATCTGATATTCTTTTATTCTTTTTCGGGAAATTCTTTTGGCGTGGCATTATTTAATGACAAAGCGTCCATTTGGGAAGTCGTCGACGAGAACTACTAGAATGTAAGTCAACTTGTTGAAGTTTCATGCACAGTTGCTCCACTGCTCCACTGCTCCACTGCTCGACTGCTCGACGGCTGTTTGGCTGCTCAGTTGCGACATGAGTTCTTGTGGCATTTAAGAGCTTATTTGTTTGCGGCAAGTGCTTGGCCAACTTTGCTAGCGGGCCGTGCGATGCTAGTTAAAGGCGAGCAATAACCAGAACTGCCCAACAAACACAGAGAGAGAGAGAGAAGGAGAGAGAGAGAGAGAAAGAAGAGCAACAAACAAACACAAGCATAAATTAAAAAAAAAAAAAAACACAGGGAAGCCCCGAACATGAAGAAGCAGAAGCGCTGCAAAACAAAAAAAAAAAAAACCAAAAAACAAAAAAAAAATTGTTGTTTTGAATTGCTTTTGCCTGCACAACGGGCAACTTGGCAACTTTGAGCGCAGGAGCTGGCAGGACTAATGAGGCTGCTGGCGGACATGGCGTAAATGAGCGAGGCAACAGAGTGTGGGAGTAAGAGAGAGAGAGAGGGAGAGAGGCAGAGAGCGAGCGAGGTAGATGGTTAGAGTCTTGCCTGTTGGTCCGGGTTGTTAAATTAAAGCGGCGTTAGCAAACAGCAGGAGCAGTGGGTGGGCGGGCAGCGGACAGACCACGGCTGGAGCAGGCAAACCACAGCAACAGCAGCAACAACAACAGCAGCTACAACAGCAGCAGCAGCAAAAAAAAAAATAAGTTCTAATTGTTTGTAGACATTAAATGGGGCGCCGTTTGGAAATTATTGCCATTCGCTTCAAATCTTCAGTCAGAGCCCTTGCCTTCGTGTATGTATGTATGTGTGTGTGTGTGTGTGTGTGTGTGTGTTCGTGTGTGTTTGTGCGTGCAACATAATTGGTCGCTTGGTCGCTCATAACAATAAGCAGAAATGTTTCACTGCCTGCTTCGCACAGCAACTGAACACCAAAATGGCCGCATGACGAATGTAACGGGCGGTGCGGCTCATAAACTTGCAACAATAACAACAAGAGCAGCAGCAGCAACAATAATAACAACAGCAACAACAGCAACAGCAGCAATAGCAGGAGCAGCAGCAGCAGCAGGAGCAGCAGCAGCAATAGCAGGAGTAGCAGAAGCAGCAGCAGCAACAGCAGCAGCAATAGCAGCAGCAATAGCAGGAGTAGCAGAAGCAGCAGCAGCACCACCAGTAGCAGCAGCAGCAACAGCAGCAGTAACAGCAGCAGCAGCAACATTGATAGCAACAACAGCAACAACAGCAACAACAACAGCAGCAGCAGCAGTAGGAGTAGCAGCAGCAACAACAGCAACAGCAACAATGATAGCAACAACAGCAACAACAACAGCAGCAGCAATAGCAGGAGTAGCAGCAACAGCAGCAGCAACAGCAGCAGCAGCAACAACAGCAACAACAGCAACAGCAACAATGGTAGCAACAACAGCAACAACAACAGCAACAGGAGCAACAGCAACAGCAGCAGCAACAACAGCAACAGCAACAATGATAGCAACAAGAGCAGCAGCCGCAACAACAACAACAGCAGCAGCAGCAGGAGTAGCAGCAGCAACAACAGCAACAACAACAATAATAACAACAACAGCAACAGCAACAACAACAACAACAACAGCAGCAATAACAACAAGAGCAACAGCTATGGGCCATGGCTATTTGCGCATTTTGGCCACAGCATCAATTGCTTGAGTATTAATGTGTGTGTGTGTGTGTGTGTGTGTGTGCGTTCATTTCGACGCCTTGTAAGTTTTAATTGTAATCGTATGTGTTTTGTGTGCGTCAACAACAAGAGCAGCAACAACATCATCTGATTATTAGGCTTTAAATAATTAATTGCTTATGCATGTTGTGGGTCGACTTGGCTCTCTCTCTCTCTCTCTCTCTCTCTCTCTCTCGCTCTCTCACACTCTCTGAGCGTGTGTGGTACAACTTCAATTACAGTGCCTCTTCAACCGCATTCAACAGCAACTCACACGCCTTGCCTTTGCGGTCGTGAGCGAGTCACTTGGGCGCGCGTCCGCAAGTCCTTCAATTGCGATTGCAATTGCAATTGCAATAACATTCTGCGGTTTGGGCCACAAGAGCCGCATGGAATTCAATTTAGCTTGAACACAACAACATCAGCAGCCGCAGCAGCAGCAGCAGCAGCAGCAGCAACTCGCCTCCTTCATATTCGTTCCACAATTAAAAGCAATTAACATAAAGTCAAAGACAAAAACTAATAATGAAAATCCTTGCCCTTTGGCCTGGCCAAACGCAAATATGTTCGGGACATGCCTTCAAGACATTTGATGGCCAAATTTATGGCAATAAATGTGAGTTTCATGCAGTCAATATCAATGTCAGGCCAAAGCTGGCTAACAATGCTTAAAGTCTCCAAGCTGCTCTGAGCATCAAGCTAACTGGAATTTTTATTTGATAGCCAAACTTTAGCAATTGCAATATTGCAACGTCGCCGGCAGAGCTGAGAGAGCAGCTGCTCGAGTTAATAAATAAAATATTCGTTTCCTGTCAAAAGGGAATATTTTTTCTGGTTTTCACATTGTTTTTTTTCTCAATTTTTCATTTTTTATTTCTTGTAAATTCCTTAAATTCTTTGCTCTCACTAAATTGATGCAAACAACATTATTTCACTCGGCGTATGCGCAATTTATAGTTTTCCCTTTTTCTTGATGTTAATACTCGCCTAAGGAGCGCATAGAGTATATTGATTTTGTTCAAGGTTCGCCTTGATCTGCTTTGCCAAGGTTGCGCATACGTAACAAGTGTGAGGAAATTGAAACAGCGACGAGTCTGAGACATGCGAAATACATGGAGCCAAAACAAATGCCAAGCAATATGCAAAAAACAACAGAGTCGACGCATGCACGACTGGCATATACCCTATGCGAATGCCGAGCCAAAGTTGCCAGCAAATGCTCTGATTTCTCTGCCTCACTCCCTTTGCCCTCTCTCTCTCTCTCTTGTCTATCTCGGCCCATTTTGTGGCTGGCTTGGGGGGTGTGTCATTTCCTGTTGCCCATTGCCTAAATTTCGACAGAGCAATTATACCCTCTTCAGCAATTTTTAATGAGTACAGGGCATCAAAAGAAAAATTAAGTCAGTGCCTTGGCCCATGATTAATTACAGCGACCGGATGAGAGCCTAGACCAAATGTCCAATACACAAAGAGAGTTGCCCTGCCAGGGAGAAAGAGACATAGAGAAAGAGAGAGCGAGAGAGAGAGAGAGACAGTCTCTGTGTGTAGCAAATGATTTATGGCTTTTTAAAGATAGCCATCAACATCAACGGCAAACGCTGCCCAGATAAAGCGGCCACAATGGCCAAAATAGTCGAGAGCTCGCCTGGCCGGCATTGACAGCGACATTCACGTGGAAACGGCGAGCGCCTCCTGCAAGATCCCTGTACCAATATACGTACAACGGCAGCATTGACTTCCGTTTCCGCTTCTATTACCGCAGCAGGAGGGGCGGAGGGGGCGCCGTGTTGACTTTATTTACGAGTAGTAGAAAGTGAAATGAAGTTGATTTCATGATTGCGCCGAAATTGTCTATGAAAATGTAAATGTGTAATTATTTGGAAAATGGCAGGCTGTGCCAACACAAATAACAACAACAACAGCAACAGCAAGCAGTAGAAGTAAAAGTAGAAGAAGATATAGCAAAAGTAGAACAAGAGCAAGAGCAACCACATTAATGAGGAGAGGCCAAGCAAAAGCTAAATAAATCTTGCCCAAGCGCCATGTCGCACACTTGTCGCTCGACGAGGGACCCAAACGTGTAAGTAGCACAAAGGACATACTTTAAATTGTGTGCCAAAACATTAAGCACTGTTAAGAACTGAAGAGGCGGACAACGGACAACGGACAACGGACTGTGGACAGTGGACCGTGGACAGTGGACAGTGGACAGCTCACTAGCTCAGAACAACTAAAGTTTCATTTCTATTGGCAACTTTTCTGCAATCGTATCTTGGCTAAAAGCGTGCCCCGACTACGACGTGGAAAAAGTCGGCTCATTCATTTGGAATTTAAATTCACATTCACATTCACATTCGCATTCGCATTCGTAGCCAGCCAGCCAGTCAGCCAGCTGGCAAAGATATTTAAAAGCCACAAGAAAAAACAAGAAACCTCTTACAATAAGCGGCTCAGCACCAAATTTCAGCTATAGCCAAAAATCTAGCACAAAAGAATTATGCAATTTCCATAGAATTTATATTTCGTGCACATATTAATACACTAGCTAGCCAAAAGGGGGCCTATTGGCTATGAGCCACAAAATAAATAATTATATATGGATATACTACCATGTGCATGCAGAGCTCTTCTATGTGAATCTCAGATATATAATTATCTATGTTAATCCCAGATTTATATATTTTGAAGCTGAGCAAATATGTGTTTAAAAAGTTATTCTTAATTATAATAATATATCATTATTAACATATGCCTGTAAGCCGTTCTATGCGATTCTCAGAGCAAGTTCTCAGATTAGTACTTGAGAAACTGAAGCAAACTCAGCATCTGTATTATTTATAATTATGCATAAATATATATAAATTATAAGAGTTAAAGCCGTATACCAGTAAACCCCTCTCGGCGATTCTCAGATTAATCCATACTATGCGCATCTCAAAAATATAATTAACAAATTTACAATTAATGTATTTTTAAGCACAGAAAACAAAAACAGAACGAAGAAAACTTGTATATGTCAATTTTATATGAAATATAAGTCAAAGCAATATTCGAGAGAGAGAGAAAGAAATATAGAGCTAGAGAAAGTGAGGAAAAGTGAGTGCGAGAGAGAGCCAAAGCGATAGATAAAGAGATGGAGATTGATAGAGAAAGAAAGAAAGAGAACGATACGGAAAAAGAGGGCGCTAGAGAGTGAGTAAAAGAGAGACAACGAGAGAGGGAGAGAGTGATAGAAAGAGAGAGAGATATAGTCTAGTTGAGGAAAGATGGAGAGAGGGAGAGAGAGAGAGAGAGAGAGAGTTTTGGTGAGAGATAGAGATGGAGAGTATCGTTAACAATGTTCAACCCGTAGTTTATCTTAACAATATAATATTCATATCACATAATCAGCTATTAACACTATATAATGAGAGAGAGAGACACAATCATGCACGCTCTCTTCGTTGTTCATTCTCTCCCTTAAACTGCCCATATTAGCTATTTGTTCATATATTTTGCCAATGGGTCTTCCCACAATTATCTGCAAACTCTAATTAGGGAATTGCTTGGTCGGTATTTTCGTTCTCAGCATTCATTCATTTGTTTCTTTATTGTATACATACACCCGTATATACATCTAGTTTTCTTTGTTAGTATTTTCATGATATTTTATTTTTTATATTCGTTTTTTTTTTTTGTCGTGCTTGCTGCAAAGTTGAAAAGTCATTTGGCATTCAATTGGGATTCACTTACACCACAAAAGCGACCAAATGAATTTGATGTAAAAAGTTTTGCGCAAAAACTTTGATGTGCCAGCAACGTCAGCAAAGCAAATCGCTAACCCACAACAGATGCGCCACTCGCCCCCCCTCAACCCACAGCCCCCTCGACCACGCCCCACAATTTGGCCAACCGCGCACAGGTGCGGCAAGCAGGACAATGTCAACGACGCCGCTGCCGGCCGCCTGAAAAACACATTTCAGTCTAGATAAATGCCAGACACTTAAGTCATTTACAGCCAGAGCGCAGTGGCTGCCGGAATCGGGCATGCCCGCATCTGTTTTAGAACCACCAAACCGAATGGAAACTTGAGTTGTAAAGCAACGACCCATCTCTCCGTAACGCATCAGCCATCTAGTGCTCGTAGCCCCACCAGCCGGGCCATGACTGCTCGCCGTTGGCATTTTGCATTCGACACTTCAACAAGTCGACAAGCTGCAGTTGCACTTCAGAATGGCGCAGTTAAGTGTGACAATAATGATGTTGTCTATGGCGACGGCTGCTTAGCCATCGTCAAGTACTGCCACAGAACCATCCACCCACCCATCCACCCGCCAACAGTTTTGGCAAGCGGCACTATGCGATAATAAAATAATACCACAAAAGGCAAAAACAATACGAAAAGCGTTTGCCACTTGGCAGTTCTAGCCGCAAGATGTCGCCCCTCTATTGTTGCCCTCTATGCTGCTGCTACTGCTGCAGCTGTGTGTGTGTGTGTGTGTGTGCAGCTCTGGCGTTAAGTAGGCCGCATCCACTGATAGAACGACCCGAACGACCCAACAGCCGATTGCCTGCAATGCCCATGCAGCTTAAGCTGTTTTCGAGCACTGCCAACATTTTAAGCGAGGCTGGCGAAATTGATCTGGCTCTGAAGCTAGTTTGCATTTGTCTATATGCTTCTCTCTCTCTCTCTCTCTCTGTATTTGTGTGTGCAGTTGTACGATTTGGTTGATGCGACTAACTGCAGAACTTTACATACACTGTGACAAATCAACAACAATTGTGATCAATTGTATGCAAAAAAGCTACATAGTGAAAGAAAAGTACCATAGCATGAGAGCTGAGACATTGTAAAACTAAAAAGGCCCTACTCTTAATGTATATTAAATTTGATAAATGTCTAAATAACAAATTTGAGAAGAAATTAGCTGCAACTTGAAGGGGAAATATGCTCAAAGAAGTATACATACATATGTATATGCATCGAAAGAATACATACTCACTCGCTCTCGGTCTGACCAATGGGCTTCGATTCTTTTCGTTTTTGCATTCGTTTGAGCGCGAGTTGAACTGTTCGAGTGACGCTCTTCTAACGAACGTCGATTAGTGGACGACGCAATTGGCGCTCGTATAGCCTCACTGTGTGAGCAGATAACAAAGAGAATCTATGCAAATGGACTTCACATTCACGCACACACACACACAAGACTAGACAACTCGCGCTTACACACCAATACATACATTGAAGACTTTTTGCTTCGTGTAACAGCCAGAGCGCAGCAAACGAAAAACAAACGAATGCGAGCCGATCGCAAACGAACTCATTGAAGAACCGTTGCATACGTTTGCTCTCTGAGTTTGATCTCAGAGTGCGAGTGAGATACACTTATCTGCAGTCAGTGAGAATCGATCAACAGTTATTTGTGAGCTATAATAAATACACATATAAAGACATGCATATATATGTACATATATTTTAAGACAGCTAAATATGTATTGTGTGGCAACTCCCGGTGACTCTTGGCGTTGCCAGAAGTTGCACTGCTCATTGCACACAGCGCTGTCTTTCAGTGTATTTATATCGGCTATCTAGGGGATCGCATGGATTATGAGTGCATTGAGAATGTGTTTCTCTGAATGTCTCTGTGGGTGTGTGTGTATTGTCGGTATAGCAATGCAGTAAAGTAAATGTCATTGTAATACTGGTAAATGGCAAACTGCGTAAATGGCTGCACAATGTGTGATAAATGTGCTAGCCAGGCACAAAGCTGACACACACACACTCACACACAGACACAAACACACGGAGTGAGCTGCTGCACTCATAGATGTAAATGGCCCTCGAAAATTCCTTTGGGTCTCTTGCCTGGCTTCAAGTGACTGTTCGTGGGTGTCAGCGCGTATATATATATATATATATGTGTGTGTGTGTGTGTGTGTGTGTGTGTGTGTGTGTGTGTGCTTAGTGCAATAACAGGTTGCATACTCGGGCAATACTAGTTGACACACAGACGCAGACAGAGGGAGGGATAGAGATAGAGAGACACCGCCTGGCAGCGGCATTAACATAGAGAAACACTTAAACATCTTTGACTGATGGCAATCCCCCAAACATGCATTTCTAGTGAGGGCACACACACACAAGCACTCACACACACTCATACACACAAACACTCGCACACTTTTATGATTTATGTGCCTTGGAGAAGTGCATCGCTGTGGCAGGGCAAAAATCGTAGCACACTTAGCAGCGCTTGTTGCAATTTATTGCCATTCGGCAAGCGACCGCAGCGCCCCGCCCCCGTCCCCAGCTCATTGGCCCAGACGTCTCCTGATGCTGTCAGCAATTAAATGTCGCAGCGTCAAATTAAAAACAAAGCAAAAAAAAATATAAAAAATCGAATTGAGCAAAAATTGTTTCGCTGCTTGAGCAACATTTGACATAATGACAACCAGACGCCACTCAAGCGGGCGCGGGACTCAGCAGACCCAGAGTAAAACGATGCGAGAAAAGTTTGTAATAAAAAAATGTTATAATTATATATAAATGTCTGTATATCTGCAATTATATATGATATGGCGGCACATGCTTCATAATTTTTAATGAATATCAAAGTGCAGCTCATACCACTTGAGTATCAATAAACTCCGGTTTGACATTATGCAGCAACACATTAAAATGTTTAATGCTGCAATTCAGCTCGCGTATATATGTAAAAAAATATAATATACATACAGACAGTCTGCCATTAATTGCACAGCATCGCGCCATATTATATTGCAATTAATGGCAGAGTCTAAGTTTCCCAATTCCTGATTGGTTCCCACTGCTGCAGCAGTATTTATGTCAGGCAGACTATTATCCGCATGAGTTTGCGTCTTAGGTAAATGCTACTTATTTATGCTATGTCTGCTTTGTTACTGAGATTGTGTGTGTGAGAGTGAGACAAAGGTAGCGCTATGGCTGAACATAGCTGCATCTATTGCTGAGTGTGAGCGAGATAGCTATTGAAGCTACTGAGCTAGGCTTCTTCTGATTGCCAATGAGCGAATTGAAGCGAATGGGAATTATTACTGTAAAAAATTGCACACAGGGAACTTCTTATTGGCTGCACTCAACGTAGGCTGCAGTTAACTGTAAACTGTTCAATATTTATATTGATATATGTAGATATTTGTATTAAATTTTAATTATGTATTTATTTATATTCTTTTTTTAGAATACTAAGCAAACTAAGAAATGGGAAAATGTGTCAATAATAATAACAGTTTTAAATGATATTATATTTTATATATATTTATAGGTAATTCAATATATACATCATTTGCCATAGTACTAATGTGAGTCAAGCTCTTGACATTTGAGCTCCATGCCATAAGCTTCGCTCTCACTTTGACGTACTCAAGGATCTGTGAACAAACACCAGTCGCTGCTTCCAGGTATCGGGTAAGTACGCCAAACTTAGTTCATAGAGCAGCCGCAGAGCACCCTGCCAGGGTTCGTAGAACCATACTCCACACACACACACACACATAGAGCCACTTTCACTTGATGCTATTCAATTGCAGTCCTAATTCCTGATAATTCCCTTCAATTACGATTACCGAGAGTGAAAGATTGCTGCTGAAAGTGCTCATAGCTTAGAAGCATTAAATTGTGCTGTGAATAATGTTGATTTCCTCAACTTGCATAATAAGCCTAAGTATATAATTTAAATTTTTATTTTTAGCAGCATTTGGATATTTTTAGGTTTCGCTTGGATTGAAAATATAATAAATGAATGCGAAACATCAAAGCGGAAATCGGAGTTCCAAAGAAAATTGAAGATTCTATTAGGTTTCCCCATAGACGCGCCTTTAAGCACGGAAATCTAATCAGAGTCAAAGTTAAAACTGGCAAAGAGAGAAAATAAGAGAGAAAACAAAATAAATTACAAAAAAAAAAAAAAAAAAAAACACAATTTTTAATTAAATTTTACGTGATTGATTGCACTTGCCTGCTGGCTGCAGCAGTTGCGGCGGGTGTGGGGAACTGGAGTGGGAGGGGCAGCTGGAGCTGGAAGTGGCTCAAAGCAGGTGGACCTTGGACTTGAGGCGCACAATTTATGTTTAGCAAACGCTTTGCTGCCATTTCTTTCTTCTCAATTATTATTTGTGACTGGCAAATAGTAGAAGCCGTCCCGCACAATTAAAAACTGAAATCGGCTTAATAGGTTCACTTCACGTGGCCTTTGATGAGCAGGCCACACCCACCCACCCAGCCGACGCCCACTAACGGCCCCGTCCACCCAAACAAGAAACGGCTGAGAAATTACGCGTTCAAATTAAAAAGACAATTTTTGGTTTCATGGGACATGCGTGCCAATTGTGCCTAGACCCAAGGCAAAAGGTCCCAAAAAGAAACCCAAGCTCCAAGCACCAACTCCGCTTCAAGCTCTGAACCGAACTCTGTGTGAAAAATAAGCGCGTGGGCTTTGCGTTAATGAGGCAATGCGTCACTGGCTCCAGCTCGCATTGGTCGCCTGTTGTCGTCTACTTGGACCTGCCAAATCTCCCTCTTTTCCCCCCCCCCCCCTCTCCCTTCCGTCCACAGCCTAGCTGCTCGTCAAGTTCATCAGCATAATTATCCCTGGCATTGACTTCTTCATCAGCTGTCGCATTGTCCCAGCGCCTATGAGCCGCTGAGATTTTGGCTGGCCAAAAAAAAAAAAAAAAAAAAACATTTGCTATTTGCTCACTTTTTGGGTCCGCCTACACATTGGCTCGAGCCATGCCCCGCACCGCCCTGGCCATTGGGCCACATAAAGTGTGTTAATTGTGCAGATTTGCCGGCAATGCGAACGATAAAGAAAATAATGTTTTTGGCTTAAAAAGATAAATCGCAAGGACATCGAGTGAAAGCCGCAGGCGACTAACGACAACGAATTTATAGAGCTGGCCACGGGGAGCGGCTGGTGTGGAGGGGAGGGGGAGGGGCAGGAGTAGGATGTGCTCAGAGCTAGTCCTCACTTTGAATGGCCCTTGGCCAAGTAATTATTGCATTAGTAATTAAGTTGTCTCCCCCTCTCTCTCTTTATCTATCTTTTTTTTTCATCTCCTCATCTTCCGCTCAATCGAAGAGTTGCTTAACGCAGCTCGCATCCATCTATAAACAAGATTAATTTACAGATCCTTTGCCATGTGGATCAGCTTGAGATCTACCTCGGGTACACACAGAATGCTATGCATAAATCAAATCTATCGTTTCATATCTGTATTCGTGCAGTCGAGAGCTGTGTTATTGTCCTATGTATGTACTTCATGACAAAGCGCAAAAGTCATCGGCCGATTCCCAAAAACAAAATGCAAATCGTCTGTCAAGCACACGCGCTCGCTCGCTCACTCTCTCTCTCTCTCTCTCTCACACTCACACACACACACACTGAGAGAGGCCATTTATTTATTCCGTATTACGCATTATTCAAAACGCTCAGTCCAGACGCGCGGGGCACGTGTTAAGTGGGTGGGAAGGTGGGCAGGCAGGAGACACGTTGCCTAAGCCAGCGCCACAAAAAAAAAAAAGAAATAAATAAAAAAGTGCGCAAACGTTGCCCATAGAGATGCCAGAGCGAGAGAGAGAGAGTCGTTGTGTGTATGTGTGTGTGTGTGGATGGGGGGCAGAGCCAGCCTTCAATCAATCACCGAGGTTGACAGTTACGCAAATATCAATCAAAAATAAATCGCATGTATGTAGCAACTTGTTTGCTAGGCAGCCCCGCCCAACGCCCAACGCCCAACGCCCAACGCCCAACGCCGTCGTGGGCAAACGCATCAGCATCTTGGCCCATGCATTAGCTAACGCCATCGGGCCATGGGCGGCAATCGGGCCAGATTTTGGATGCCAAAGATTTTGACTGCTGCCGCCAGCCGCCAGCTGGCAGAAGTCAGCGTCAGCCAAACAGTGGAGCAGTGGAGCAAGTGGAGCAGTGGAGCAAGTGGAGCTGTGGAACTGTCGAGCAGTCGAGCTGGCAATAAACTTTCACCACTTTTGCCATATTTCTGTCTTTTCCTACATTTATTGTGGCAACTTAGCATTTGATTGAGGCGTGGCCAGGCCATAACATATGTGAGGAGGCAGAGGGAGGAGTGAGCGAGTTGCTGGCGCTTGGCCGGGGCACGTGCGGTTATCGTTATCGTGGCTTTACTTTAACTTAGGCCTTGACTGCGACAGCGACAGCGACAGCAGTGAAGGCTTTTGGCCCAACATTTGTCACTTTACAGCACATGCAGGATTTCGTTTTATTAATTCTCGGCCCGAACCCGAGGAATATGCTACAGTCCCGCAATAATTTAACACGAATGTCTCTCATGCTGTCTGCCTTGCGAGTTCATTAAGCAACATTTTATAATAAGCGACGGCAATTCATGTCTATATATGAATTGTAGGAGTTTAATTAGTTGCGTGTATTCATGAGAATCGCATAGAAGAGACGTTTAGAATAAAGCAAATATCAGAAACATTATAAGAAAACTGATAATATAATAAATAATATATTATGATAGCCTCTAACAGCTGCTCTAAAGCGCACAAGTGCCTGCACAACATATTTACAGTACTTTAACATTATGTTAAAGTAGGCAATGTTAGTATTCAATGGGCTGTAGTATATGTCTGATAGTTTCATGGAGCTTTAATGCATCTATAGATACAGTGCGAGCTGTTAGCTCTACATAAACTGCGATGTTAACTGCACAATGTTAACATTACTAATACTACTCCCAAAACTCTTTCAATTTCTCATAAATAGTGTGCATGGTTGCATCTGATGTATTGAACAGTTAAAGTCTTTCCAAGAGCTTGCTGAGTAGCCAAAAAATCGACAGCTCTTTAACATAATGCTAAAATGATAATCCATCAATGAGCAATTCTGTAACTTCTGTCTGATAAACTCTGAAAATGTTATTTGAAAGAAAACTGTTAGCTCTACATGAACAGCATATGTTGGCTACACAATGTTAACATTACTAATACTACTTCTACTACTATTTCGATGGCTCACATAAAAAAGGAAAAAACATGAATGTTTGCACATGTTGCAAGCACTTCCAGACCATATCCAAGACATACTCACTATGCAGACATGCATGCTTGCCTGACTGTGTCTATGTAGTCCTCGAAATGCTAGACTTAAGTGTTGATTATGTTGTAATGTCATTGTGGCTGTAGCCGTTGCCAGTAACTCTGCAGCTTTAAGCCTTGGCACGCCTTCAACGCCCATTTTTAGCGCCTGGCTGTGAGAGCAGCTTTGGCTTTGGCTTTAGCTTTAGCTTTAGCTTTAGCCATTTGCCATTTGCCACTTTGCACTTGCCAGCCGACAGAGTCGTCACCATGTCACGTAAGCGAACAACAATAACAGCAACAGCAATAGCAACAATAACAGCAATAGCAAACCCGCAACCAGCTCTGTACTTAGCACAACAAAGAGCGCAACATTGTTGGGCAAACCGAAAAACCGTAAATAAATATTTAAACTATTTGTGACTTTATTAACTTTGTTCAAGTGCCGCAATTTATTGCATACAACAACAGTAACAAAAAAAAGAAAAGCCAGAAAAACTATAACAGCTAGACGGCGCTAAGCGAGAGTGCACGACTGCGAGATACCCTTGACGAGTCCAAGTTTTGTTGAAACGAATGGATTAAGAGAGAAAAATAGGAGAAAAGTGAAATATTTAATATTTATTTACACTCTATGCACTTTTCTTATTATAATCGATAAGAGCTAATTCTGTGTTAATCGAAAAGTTATCGATACATTTGAAGATAGAGAAATAGAAAAAATAAATTATCTAAAATTTCTCAGCCCATTCTAGGCTGCTCGACGAACCAACTCAGACATCCAACCTGATCAAACACATACATCAGATATATATAGCAATCTAATAAAACCAATATGCCCCTCTTCAAAAGCGCTGCGGGGCATAAGAAAAAATGCAGCAACAGAGCAACTTTCGTGCGGACTAGTTGAAAAAAATAAAAAGCTAGAACATTGAGTGTGGATTATCGAAGAGTTTATACCCTAGACGATACGGATATATAGTAGCTATAAATAATTTATACTCATGGCTTATCGAATCTCCTGGCTAGGCTAACGTAACTTTAGTGCATATGACAGTCTGACTCGACTTGCCCTATAACATTGCTGTTTAACAGCCTATATTTTGTTCGACTTTCTCTTAGGGCATATAAAAATCCAAGTCTATTAAAGACGGGCCAAAAGTGCTGTGAGCCTACAGCGCCGCTTTCAGAAGGCATGCGGCATGCAACGAGTGTTTTGTGGCCAAGCGGCAGACGTCTCCAGATGAGAGAGTTTGTTTGCATTGCTGTTGTTATTGCTGTTGCCTGTGCTGATGCTGTGCCTTGTTAGCCATGTTGTTTAGCTTGCTGGCCGCTTAAGCGAAAACATTGCGCACGCTGCATGCCGCATGCCACCAATGGATGCATTTAATTAAGTTGCGGCATCGCGTGGCCAAGCGACTTTTAATAAGTTACACTCTGCATATGCACATATGCACATCTATGAGTATGCAAGCAAGAGAGAGATACAGAGGGAGAGAGAGAGAGATTGTGTACTACTCCACTTATTGCTCTAATTGGCTGACCAGCTCATATGCACAATCCTTGGGGATGCCATCAGCGCATATCATATGATGGACTCCATTACACATGAAAGCATTCACATATGTACATGTGCATAATAAGCACTCTTCTAATGAGGAAGTAGAAGAAGAAGTAAGAGAAAGGAGTTAAAAGAGGAATAATTAAATGAAATTGGAGAATAATAAATATTATGTCGTTCTCGCTCTAACCAATAATCTTCGTTTTTTTTTTGTATTCGTTTGAGCGTGAGTTGAACTGTTCGTGTGATGCTCTTCTAACGAACGTCGATTAGGGGGCGACACGGTTGGCGCTCACAATGAAAGCAGATAGCAAAAAGAATCTATGCAAATGGTCTTCTCATTCACACACTCACACACACATGCACCCACCAATCAATTCGCGAACTCAATTGCTGTAATACATACACATAAGTTATTTTTGCTTCGTGTAACAGCCTGCGCGCAGCAATACAAAAACAAATGAGTGCGAGCCGATCGCAAACGAGCTCGTTGAAGAACCGTTGCATTTGCTTGCTCTCTGAATCTCTTCTCAAAGTATGAGTGAAAGGCACTGATTTGCAGACATTAAGAAAGAATCAACGACCTATGGCGAGCTCTTTTCTCTGAGTTCCGAGTGCGTGTGCGAGTGAGAGACATTTATATGCAGCCAATGAGTAAAGGTGAACAGATGTTTGCGCGCTTTAAAGAAGACTCTTCTAATCGGTTACATAAAGCTATTCTACCCACTTCAAGCATCTTCTCATGGGTAGGTAATAGATGCAGTAGAAACATGCTCCATTTCCCATTCCCCATTTGCTACTCCTCACATTAAGCCTGCTTCACAATTTTCACGAATCATATTTGGCATGCGTATTACGTCTGCTCCATGCCTAGTTTAACTTTAACATGCCATAGTTTCCGACATTTTTGGGTATACAAAAAGGTGGGTAAATTCAAGATTCAATTTGGCTTGCTGAACCTTCACCCGCATTGAAGCAACTTGGGAGAATGTGTTTAGTGATGCGCAACAAGTGTAAGCAGATGCAAACGCACACATGTGAAGCTCTGTGTGTGTGTGTGTGTGTGTGTGTACGTTAAGTTTGGGAGGTATCGCTTTACGTATGCCCCGCAGCGAAGCAATGGGTGGCCCGACCAGAGGCAGTTGATGGGACCTAAGCCAATGGCGAACTGGCAGTGCGAAAGCAAAAGTGAAAGTCATCACTTTTATTTCATACAATTTTTATTAGGCAGCCATATTTCATTCAGTTAGGCGGGTCGCCAAAGCGCTGTCTGTCAGTGTGGTGCGGAGTGGCTGCATCTGCCGTAGTGTTGGGTGCCGGAGTGCCGGAGTGTCAGGCGTTCCGTTGCCAATTCCGTTGCCCATGCTGTCGTCCTGCATTCACTGTCTTCCACTCGCTCTATTTACTTTTACGACACGCCTGGGCCGGCGCCAGAGCCATGGCTAAAAACCGAGCAACAATGCCATTAAACTTGTAGTCGCTAGGTCCATACTTTCCCTACCCCCACCCTCTTTCACTTGTATTTGAAGAAAAAAAATAAAGAAAAAAGTGTCGCAATTGTTACATAAATTATTCACATGTTGCGACTCGGGGCCCAATCCGGGCACGAATCCATTTCCTCTGCGAGCCGGTGTAAAAATGTTACAGCTAAAGAGTTGGCAACGCCGTTTCTAGTTCTTATAATATCTGAAGTGTGTGCGTATGTATGCGTCTCTGTTTCTCTCCCAGCTGATGCATATTTCATGAAAGCTGTCAGGTCCGTCTGTTAGTTTCGTATTTTCGTTCCTGCTGCGCACTTAAACGAGTCTTCACAGCGCGTTCTTTATGTTGAGCATGTTTATGTGGAGCAGACTCGTATGCCAGACATTTGGCATCCACTAAATTGCAACTACAATGCACTTGCCACGAGCATCAACTGCATGCTTAGCTATTAACGTAATTTTGAATTTTCAATTTAAATTTCTTGACATTCAGAATTCACTAAACTGCACTTGCAATGAATGTCAAGTGCATGCCAAGTCCTTGGCTTATCTCGAACTTACAATTGAAGCTACAAGTTGAATTTACAATGCACTTGCAATGTACCTTAACTAAATGATAAATTTTGCATTTCAAATTTAATTTTCTCAATTGCATAGCAAGACTTTAAGCTGATTTTGCCATGCACTTACAATGAGCCTCAACTTCATGGCAAATCTAAAACTATAATTTACTTTCAATCTCAATTTCAATTCATTTAGATTTCTTCAA